>JADNRY010000529.1:0-40623 GCA_015501585.1 Rhodocollybia butyracea | reverse complement strand
ACATCCTCATGACAGTACTTCCATCATTGAATTGCCTTCACTGGTATCGAAAGGGAGGTAACAAGCCTTCGTGTATGTGCAATGATGCAAATGGTGACCTGTTAGCGAAGAGCGTATTTGCAACCGCTAAAAACATTACTTGTAACGAGGAGACGGAGACGGCGTGACAAGCGTGCGGTCGTTTCGCGATCGCGGTGTGACGTAGCGAGGAGACACCGAGGCAACCGAACCGACTGCAAATACGCTCAACGATAAACTGAACAAAAAAAAGAAAAAACGTGCATTCGAGGATATCTACAAAGACCGTCTCGTACGCATCCTACGGCTCCGACTGCTCCTTGACGCATGACACTTCCACTTCTAGATCTCAAACTCGACACCAGAAATCTTCAGGCCTACCAAGGAGAACAATAACAAGATATGCCTTCGCCTGGAAAATTTTCAGCGCATGCATAACGACAAGTTTCAGGTGGTGGTGGTGGTGGTGGTGGTGGTGGTGTAACCGTCAGGAGATTAATCGATCGTCGATGTTGGATAGTACATTGTGCACATGCGTTGATGACTTTTCTTGTCCAATTGACAAAAGAAAACGACGGACTTGAAGAGAAGTTTGTGGGAACTTCTGAAAATAGGCGCTGGAATTAAGCTAGTGATGCCTTTGCCAGCCCGCCACCAACCCGCCACATACGTCCAAGACGGCTGAAAGTGCTAGTCATACACAGCTCCAAATCCTGCAATTCAGTAACCCTTATGATTCTTGAACCAGTCTGAGGTTGACATGAGGACAGCTTGAGGACAACGGCTGGTTAACACGAGAACAATGGATTAACATGAGGACAACTTCAGACTGGCCAACGCGACTCGGAGGGGAGTAAAGGATAACCTTGGTAACCCGAACCTTCAACTTCTTCACAACTCACTGCTTCCCCGACACTATTCTCCCTAGTATCAAGCTTTGTGGATCTACTCAAAACTCGTTATCTTGGCTGCTGCACCGTCATGTCATTCTTCCCTGATGCTAAACATTTCGCTATCAGTGGTGGATCATTCACTAACATTCATCATTATAATGTTCAAGTTGATCACCAAGATAACTTAGATGAACTGGAGCGCTCTAGTGAGTATAATCCGCACTTCCCTGGATTACCCTAGCTCAGTTATCTTTGTAGTTTTCCAAGGCCTCGAAACACTCACTCAAAAGACTGTGATTAGCGCCTCTCACAACGCCGAGCAACGCTTCCCTCCTCCTAAATGTCATCCCGGTACACGGACTCACGTTCTCAAAACTCTCAGGCGCTGGTCAGAAGTAAATCCAAACCGACATCGATATATTGGCTTTACGGAGCAGCTGCGTTGGTAAATCGGCTATAGCACAAAACAATTCAGAGTCTTTCTCAACAAGCGGTCTTGCGGCAAGCTTTTTTTTTTCTCGCACTGACCCTCCGGCCTCCGAAGTACACTTTCCCACTTCTTCATCACGCTCGCCTATCAGTTGGCCGTATCTCCTTCATCTAGCCCAATCCTGAACAAATCAATCACACGTGTTGCTTATAGCAGGCCAGACATCATACAAGCTTCGCTGGAAACACAGTTTCATGAGCTGATAGTCAAGCCATGCAAGCCAGCTGTCTCCCGAGCAACTGAGCATTCTTCCTCGGCTCATTGTAATTGATGGCCTGGATGAATGCGTTGATATTGCGTCTCAAGAACGCTTACTTTCTATCATCCGCCAAGCTAAAAGTGCTGATGCTCAACCTCCTTTGCCATTTGAGTTCTTGATATGCAGCAGGCCTGAACCTCGCATTCGAAATGCTTTTAGGCATGAACAGCTCCAACTCATATTAGACTGTACTGAGCTTGGAGACTCTTTCCAGTCTGGAGTGGACATTGCCAAGTATCTCAAAGATGAATTTAGCATGATTCAACAAGGTCACGGATCAGCAATGGCCCATGTAGCACAAGACTGGCCTGGTAACCATATCATCCAGCAGCTTGTGCAGAGGGCCTGTGGACAATTTGTTTATGCAGCCACTGTTCTTAAATATGTGGGAGACTACCGTGCACTACCCACTGAACGGTTGAAAATCATTCTGAATGTCACTGTCCCAGAATATTTTGACTCGCCATATCCTGATCTTGACCTGCTGTACATGCTTATCCTGCGTTTGGCCATAGATGAGCAGGATTACCAGATCACCCTTTTCATTCTTTCTTATATTGCTTTGGGCGGCTCTGTCAGTTCCATGTTTGCCACCAGGCAAGTGAACCACTATCTCACGCCCAGTCTCTGTGGCATTCCAAGTTTTATACGCCTGACATCGTGTGTAATGCTGGAACACATATTTTCGCTTAACAAGGGGAAAGTTGCAGCATTGCTTTTTGGACTACATTCAGTTTTAAATATCCCAGAGCATGCTGTCCATGACGATATTGGAATTCGTCATGCTTCCTTTCGAGATTTCCTGGTTGATCCGAAGCGGTCGGGAAGGTATTTTGTAGATGCAACTAGGGAGGCTATGGCGGAACAACTAGCATTCTATCTTCTGAGGTCCATTTCAATTGCTGTTGCAAACATCCTATTCAATAATTTGTGAGTTGTCTACTAGCTGCTTGCCTGCCATCATCCATCATTGACCAAAAGCCTGAAGTAAATCCACTTCCAGGCCCAATTTTTACCTGGCTGGACATGAGCTGCATTTAATAGCAGACATAGAATGGCATGCATACTGTTCTCAAGAAGTCAAGTTTCCCAGCAAAAGGATTCTTGTTGCATTGGACCAGATTGATGCACAAGGCTTGTAAGTTTTGCTTGGAAAAGAGGAGCACATCGCCCAACCAAAGACTGGGCTCGTGCAGTTGTGCTTGCTGCACAGATATCCAGGCTTGGATACTATGGAGAGTAAGAAGGATGATAGCCAAAAATATCTAAGCCAAGGAAAACTAAAATTCCCTGGACTCTTAGTTGACTGCATTATTGTTGGGTTCTGGTTCATTGAATTTTTGAATTTTCCAATTCAGTATTTTACTAGTTGGTACACTTGGGTAACAGGTGTATGTGACAAGTGCTTGATGCATACAATAAGTGCAGTGATCAGTCATAGACTTGTAGTAAACTCAGCCAAGCTGTTTAGAGATTAGCAATCAAACGGTAAACCTCCCTAGTTGAGACCTTGAGATACATTGAAGTTATGGGTGTGAGTTACTGGGTGGATTATCCACTTGATTATCCATGTTTTCACCGCTCAACCTAAGGCCTTTGCCTCTGAAATCCTGCTGTCGTGTTACACAGATCCTGGATTAAACAAGAGGATCGAAGCCATGGTTCTGTGAAACACGTATAAGTCTAAGCCTCAGAAGTGTACGTGACAAACGACTCGTATTGAGACTATATGTACCTGTGAAACACGTATAAGTCTAGGCTATAGATAGACGTAAGTACGAGTTCCATAAACTGATAAATAAAGTATAAACTCACCCTCAGAAGTGTACGTGACAAACGACTGAGGGTGAAAGGACGACGTGTCCTGTATATAAGTAAATACACGAAAACTGCCAAGTCATATCTAGGCACTCGGATAAACAAAAGAGGGAGGATAAATAAAATAGGAAAGGGAAAAACAGAAATCCCCCCGGAAGGGTAGAATATACAAGACACGAAACGCGTCCCACCTACAACGGAAGCCGAAAGGCAGGGGCGGGACTCCATTGCCCGAAGCAATTCCTTCGACAGGTTCAACAGAGGAGAAAGGACGGTGGTCAGGATGGAGGTAGTGCCGGCTGATGTGGACGTGGTAGCCCCAACGAAGGTACGCGTTGAGATCCAATACGAGGCATGTAGCTCTTGATACCGCTAATGTGTAGCTGGTACTCTTTCCAATATGAGGCATGGTTTGCATGTTATTTCCCGTTACTTCCACTGGACAAGAAACTACGTTCACCTCGATAGGAAACTTGAGTCCTGCAAAGTGGATGACGACAGCCAAGGATGAGTACTGAGTACCGTCATATCTACACCTCTGAGTAGCCACTGAATTAACGGCAACGTGATGGAATTACCCGTCTACAATCACCCGGTGAAGCCTTTTTTGCCAGCGCCATGGTATGAAGTTCAAACACCTGTTGTACTCTTCGGTCGTGTTACACAAGCCCTGTATTCAACATATCAAGGAGGGGTCAAAGCCAGGGCTCAACAGGAGAAAGAACGGAGAGTTTGTCTGCCTCGCCCGAGATTCCAGCTCTTGCTCGTTTTTGCATTGTCGTCACTCCAGGATACAGCGACTGAGTGCTGAAAATTTGACACATCGTTTGAGAGGCCTTACTTGTACATTTTGGCAAGTAGTGTAAACCTGTCTAAGATTCGATGAGAGCGTAGGGAAATAGTTTCGAGGTTATATGGATATCTAGAGATGATCAAGTGGATTTTCGGTGCAGCGAGTAGGGAACGAGAGAGTTTGAGGAGACAGCCGCGCCGCATGCGTTGGCTGTCGTGAAAAGGTCCTAATTGTTCTGCATGGCCGCAACAGAACGTCCTCGAGGCGGTCCATCATCCAATTGGATTCGCTAATATCAGTGACGGTGACGAGCTTTCTCGGACGAGAAAGTTGGTGATAAGCTGGATAAGAATTACGTACATTCAAGATATCTACGCAAAAGACCCTGTTGAACTCGTCCAGTGGTTGCGCTTCCCATAACGGCTCCAACTGCTTCACAACATTTACGACAAAAAACGTTCTTAACTCGACACCAGAGGAAAAAAAACCAAGGTAACGTTTGAAAGATATCGATATCCATAGTTCGGAGCTCAGATTCCGGCAGTCCTGCGGGAGTTGTCCAGATGAGAAGTAGAAAACGATTCAAGATGGTAGCGATATAAATGATCAAAAGGGTTTTCGGTGAGCATTTCAGCAGCGGGAAGGGATATCGATAAGAACTGATGCTTGAAGTATCGTCTGATGTTCTGAGTGCGCGTCGACTACTGAGGCTGAGGCTAGGAGGTCTAAGGAGGAATCTCAATCGCTCCAGATGCAGCCTGCAACAGAGCTTTGGGTTTACTGAGATTGAGGAATAGACTCTTTGAGGTTATCTTGTAACCGATTAGAGAAGGTTGATAACGAACCGACCAAAATGGAAAGAGAAAACGCACATTCGCCATGTCTATGAAGACTTTCTTGAACTGCTCTTCCCATGGGCCTGGCGGCTTGGATTGTTTCATGACGATTACGGTGAAATTCCACTTCTCAACCGTGACACATTGATGCCAGCATTTAGAAACCTTTTCATCACTGCCAGTGAAGAACTTGGAAGCTGAAGCGCTGAAGCTTTGGAGTGTGAGATAATTTGGAAGCTCGGGAACCGGGTACGGACTCTCACGCAAACGAAAATAGGCGCTGAAGCAAAGATCGACGTCTTTCTTCCAGTTCTAGTGATGTCGCAGTTGGCTTTCTTCGCTGGTGCCAACCAATCCACTATCAATGGTGGCTCATTCACCAATGTTGGGGGAAATATTAATCACTACAATGTTCGTGTTGATCCCCGAGACGACTTGGAAGAACTGGAGCGTTCGAGTGAGTTTAATTCGCACTTCCGACTTGGAATACACTACACTTATGTTTGTAGTTTCCAAAGGCCTCGAAACGCTAGCTCAAAAGGCTGTGCTTAGTGCTTCTTACAACGCTGAGCAGCGCTTCCCTCCTCCCAAATGTCATCCCGGCACACGGGCTCACATTCTCGACACTCTCGAGGAGTGGGCTAGAAGTGACTCCAAACCAACATCTATATACTGGCTTTATGGCGCAGCTGGAGTTGGAAAATCGGCCATAGCTCAAACAATTTCGGAGTCTTTCAAACTACTGGTCTTGCGGCAAGCTTTTTCTTTTCTCGCACTGACCCTTCTGGCCTCCGCAGTACACTTTCCCACTTCTTTATCACCATTGCCTACCAGTTGCTGTATCTCCCTCATCCAGCCAATCCTGAACAGACCAATCACCTATGTTGCTTATAGCAGGCCAGACATTATACAAGCTTCGCTAGAAACACAATTTCAGGAACTAATAGTCCGGCCTTGCAGCAAGCTGTCTCCCGAACAACTGAAGGTACTTCCTCGGCTCATTGTAATTGACGGCCTGGATGAATGTATAGATATTGCATCTCAAGAACGCTTACTTTCTATCATTCGCCAAGCTAAAAGTGCTGAGGTTCAACCTCCTTTGCCATTTGAGTTCTTGATATGCAGTCGGCTGGAGCCTCGCATTCGAAATGCTTTTAGGCATGAACAATTCCAACTCATATTAGACTGCACTGAGCTTGATGACTCATTTCAGTCAGGAGTGGACATTGCAAACTATCTTAAAGATGAATTCAGGATGATTCGACAAGGTCATGGATCAACAATGGCCATGTAGCACAAGACTGCCTGGTAACCACATCATCCAGCAGCTTGTGCAGAGGGCTTGTGGACAGTTTATCTATGCAGCAACTATTCTTAAATATGTGGGGGACTATCATACACTACCCACTGAGCAGTTGAAGATCATACTGAAAGTGACTGTTCCATATGACTTTAACTCACCATATCCCGATCTTGACCTGCTGTACATGCTGATCCTGCACTCTGCCATAGATGAGCAGGATTACCAGCTTACCATGTCCATTCTTTCTCAGATTGTCTTGCTCAGCCATGACAGCCTATCCCAGCCCTGGTCCCAGCCCTAGTCCTAGCCTCAGCCTCAGCCCCAATCCCAGCCTCATTGTCCACTATGGCAACACCTCCATCTCCAACCCCAGATCCATCATCCCCATTTCCATCTTCAGACCCAACCACCCCATCCCCGGCCCCACCCACAGGAAACACAATAACCCTGAATACAATCGCAGCTACTGCCCCTGCAGCTCCTCCCACACACCCCACCATGACATCAGTCTCTTCTACCACCACAAGCCTGGTTCTGGTACAAACCACATCCCCTATGGTCTTCCACCTTTCACAAGCTCTGCATCTTGTGCAATGCTAGAAAATTTATTCTCTCTTGACAAGGGAAAAGTTGGAGCTTTGTTTTCTGGTTTTCATTCAGTGTTAAATATTCCGGAACATGACAGTAGCATGAATATCAGGATGCATCATGCTTCCTTTGGAGATTTCCTAATGGATCCAAAACGGTCAGGAAGGTATTTTATAGATACAAGGGATGAGGCAATGGCTAAATACAGAGCATTCTACCTTCTGAGGTGCTTCTCAATTACGGTTGTAAACACTCTGTGAGTTGTTTGACTGCTTGCTTGAATATAGTATTTAACCTAAATCATGAAGGAATCGGCCAAGTTCAAGATTGTTTTTTCGCTGGTTATATGAAAGGGAGACTCAATAGAACATATGGTATGGTATGAATACTGTTCTCAGAGAGTCAAGTTGCCCGACAAGCTTCTTCTCCTTGCATTGGACCAAATTGACACCCGAAGGCTTGTACGTGATGCTTGGAAGGGAGGAGGACATCGTCCAACCAAACTGTGGACCATTGCAGTTGCTTTTGCTGTACGGGTATTTTGGGTTGGGAAAGTTTGGAGAGCCAGACTGAAAATAGCCAAATTATACAAGCAAGAAAAAAATTAAATTGCCATGGAATACTTACTGCCCATGCTATTTATTAGTGATTAATTTCATCAAATTTCTAATTCAGTATTTAGTATTTGTTCACAGGTCTAGTAAGTACAGTTGTACCATAATTCATGTTGATCTTCATTGAACAGAGGACCAGTGGTCAGTAAGGATTAGTCGCAGAGGAAAAACTAGGACTGGCAGCTGGCCCAGACTAGGTAGTACTGAAACAGATATTCAACAGGCATGCGTCGGAATCTGAACCCTTGAATGATGTTAAGTATGTAGCTCTTGGTACTGCTGGTGCGTTAAAAACAGTGAACTTGAAAAACAGTGAACTCCAAGTGATGCACTTATTCTGTCGTTGTCCATGGACCATCACCACTTAAGTAATGCCCAACTCGTATTTTGAGCGTTTGAGAAACGCGGATACTAGGCCGGATGCGTTTACTTGAGAACTCGCAGGCTGTGATGCCCCCAGCCTGCATATCTTCAAAGCCAAACCAGTCGACTCGGTTACCTTTTAGTTATCCATTCGCTGATTCCAGTTACTATGATTCTGCTTGGACTAACAGCCACAGAAACGTAAAGCTCCGGGATACTTGCGAGAGATGGACAGCGACCCGCCAGCCTCGATCTCCTCCAAAGGGCCTCCACCGAAAAAAACATACCGATCTTGAGCCCCTAATTTTGACCCTTTCAGCTTCGATTATCTTGAGCCTATACTGGGTGTTGACCTTTGCTCTCAACATTCGAGGTGAGTTATTTAATCTGTCTTGCCTTGAAAACTCCAGAGGGTAAATTTGTAGAGATGCTTACTCTCTGAGTTCGAAGTAAATCACCCCGGTCCTCAGTCCTGGCTCATCTACTCATCATATGCCCTCTTAGCACAACAACCAACATCATCTTGAAACGACATACCTCTATGAGACTCTCAATCCTCGAGCCCCAGCAGTGCAGAGTGGTTGGAGAGAACGGAATCGGGTTTTGAATTATTTGGATCTGTAGGAGTAGTCCACATCCGCTAGACCGTTCTTAGGTGCTGGACAGTGGAAACGTAGTCAAACTGAGAACTCGTGTGCAGTGTGAAACCAAGTCGGCTTGGTATTGTCGTCCTATTCTTTGTGATAACTTGAAAGTACAAAATGTTGACCTACAACTTCTGAAAGTTTTTCCATCCCTTGCCGGACTAGCTGAAGCCCTCCATGAAGAAATTGTGCAGGGCCAATCGATGGTCGGACAAAAAGTAATACGCCAACTAGAACGCCAACAATTCACACCATTGCGTCGCCTTTATCGTGCATGAAACTCACGGCAATATTGATACGTTCCACTAACAGTGACACGCGTCTTTCAGTTCGGTTGTTTAGCGCAGCATATCGATGAAGTGATGAGTAACGGAAGATACTCTGTGTCGGAGACGAAGAGCGGAGGAACTTACCCGTGAGATAGTTCAGGGCGCTTATCCTTGCGTCATCGCACGCTCGTTCTCACTGTCGCCGGTGTCGGCCAGAAATTCATTTTGGCTCTGTAATCGCCATAGTCTGAGACTATAAAATGAGACTAGCCTCAGACCCTGTGCTCAACGAGAACTATGCGTGCAATTCTCATCAAAGACGGGAAAGGCCCTATCGAAAATCTGTATTTTGGAGAACGACCAGAGCCAGAAGTCCAAAGGATTATGTTCTAGTCAAGGTACCTTTGATCGCTTCGTTTCTTGTTGCTACTACCTAATATTTATCTTCAGATTAAGGCATTCGGCCTAAACGGCATGGATCCCATCCAACGTCGAGGAGAGTATCCGTTGCCTCCCGGGTACGCAGTTTTCCTGGATCCAGTTCTCGTTATTTGTTAAGATCCGCGAGCAGTACCACCGACATACTTGGAGTAGAGTTCTCGGGCATGTATCAGCTGTCGGAGAGGGTGTTTCAAAGTGGAAGCAAGGAGATGAAGTGTTCGGTCTCGCAATCGGAGTGCGTTAATTTCTTAAGTCTTTCCTTGAGATATGCTCACGAGGAACATAATAGGGTGCATATGCAGAATATATCTCCGTGAATCAGACATATATCCTTCCCAAGCCGTCTCATCTTAGCTGGGTTGACGCAGCTAGTATTCCCGAAGTATACCTCACAGGTGAGGCTACCATGCTTCATAACTGATCAAATCCGTCGATCTCAACATCTTCATTCCGAATTTAGCGTACCAAGCCCTGTTTAGAGTCGCGCAAATCAAACGAGGAGAGAACGTGCTTATCCATAGTGGAGCTTCGGGTGTTGGACTGGCAGCTATTCAATTGGCTCGCATGAGCGGCGCGTACGTCGCAGTCAATTTGTCCTGCTTATCTATCTCAGCTCGTACATACCCTTTCTAGAAACTCCGTAATCACCACAGCTTCCACAAAGGAAAAGCTCGACTGGCTGCTTTCCATACCGAATGGCGCCACACATACAGTGAACTACAAGACGGAAGACTTTGCTGCAGTGGCCATGGAAGTCACCAATGGGAAAGGTGTAGACGTCATCGTTGACTTTGTCGGGCAGAGCCACTGGACGAAAAATATCGAAGCCTTGGCCTATGATGGGAGAATGGTCCATCTCGCCATGTTAAGCGGTAAACTTCCTGACTAACTTACGAAGTCTGAATCAATTCACATCCTTGTTCCATCAGGATCTATCGTGAAAGAAATGGACCTCAAGAAGATTATATTCAAGCGTTTGCATATCCTAGGATCTACCCTTCGTGCACGAGACTATGAATACAAATCTGCCCTTATATCAGAGTGAGTGACATGGAGATATTGATAACGCCTGGCTAATTTTCGCGCTCAGCTTTGGTAATGAATTTGGTTCGAGCGTTACGGGTAGAGATGGCGAGGGGCCTATCAAGACATATGTTCAGAAGGTAAGCCATCTGCGTTGGTTCTTACCTTCAGATGTTTACTTGCATACGTAGGTTTATTCATGGAAAGACATTCACGCTGCCACCCATACGTTGGAAGCTGGGAAGGGAATGTAAGTTTACATTCGATCTTTCAATCTTATCACTGTTTGGACTTACTCTTGGTCAATTTCCAGTGGAAAGATTGTCATGGAAGTCGATTGATAGGAACTAATGTAATTCAATATCGGTCAAAATTGATTATCAGACTTTCTCGTTCTCGTGAACTTTCTATCTTCCCCACCCAACTTTAACTTCATGTTGAGCTGCTACCATATTCATCTTTTTGGCCGACCATGCACATGCCAACGTGTAATTCCCTGCAATTCCACCCACTTCACACGAACCATCATCATCTAGTCGGGCGCTTAAATTTTCTACGGCACACTGAACGAGATTGCGCTAAAGACAGCTCTCTAATAAGTGTATAAATGCCTAGAATACCCACAAGCACACCCTAAATACATGACTAGCCCAAATGATTAAAGATTAAAAATGACGAAAGTCATCCAAACTCGTTGAGACGATCCAGCCCATTCCAAGGCTCAGAATCTCTTCAAACTTAACACAGATGTAAATAACATATGTATTAATACCCTGCTCAGTTTTAGAAGCAGTAAACAATGTTGTTCATCCTCGAGCCCACTGTTCTGAATCTCTGTGGCGATCTGTGGCGATTCGTTTGATGTCACACATGTCACACCATCACCTTTACACTCCCACGCTCTTCATGGTATTGTTCGCGCGTGTGGTATATACTGGCATCTCTGGACACTTGGATTATAGTTTTGGTGACTTACTATACATACCATAATACTGACCCAGAGAGACCTTATAAATATTTAAGTCTCCATCTACACTCAAAGCAACCAGGTATCCTGAGCATTCAATGAGCACTGAAGTAATGTAGTCACCTGTAGTACTGTATTATATAGTGTAGTAAAACAGCCCCCGCACTTAGGGCAACGATCTACAGCAGCTCCCACCGGGCAGACTGTGAGCTCGTCGTTGTTCGGTGTTTGGGCCCCGTGTCAGCTTATGCTGCCGGAGCCGGCGTTCAGTATTTGGACCATGCCGTGTAATAAACTTCCTTCCTTCCTTCCTTCCCATCAGACATCAGAGATCGCCTACGAAGGTCAGTAGGAAGCAGAATCAATGCCATATCCTGGGAACTTGCGTTGGCGAGTCACCATCAGGCTCCCGCCAATGCATCGACATAGCCGGTCATCGCGGCAGAAGCTCTACAGCTTTCCGTTGGACATGTACAGCTTAAGTTGGACAGCTTCGTGAAGTAAACCCTTTAAAACCCCAGAGTTGTCCCATTTTTAGATTATGGCTTCGCCTATCATGATTGCGGATGAGTAAACTTACCTTCTATCTATACACAGCGTTGAAAATATTAACCTACCAATCGACAGTGATTCATCTGTTGTATGGGCCAGCCGGATCCTCGTATCAGCCGCAGGTTAGCTCACAATCTACTACTATTATTATAAAGTCATAATTTTACAATTCCTACTAGTCGTCTATTTCTATGATTTTCTGCTGACGTTTCCAAGTGAACTGGAAATGTACGAGCACATGACCCGCAAACGAGTGTTGTTGATGTTCCTCCCTCTGCGGTACATCCCTCTCGTTTATCAGTTGGTCATGGTTCTCGCAGTCATCGACAATACATGGACAAATTCAGTAGGTTTTGCTCAGAGCTACGACATGAGTTCTGACTATTGGTATTATTACTAGAGTTGTTCCAAGTGGGACAATGCAGCACAAGCTCTCGACACGTTGTTCCAGATAACATATATATGTTTGTAGTCTCTATTCTTTGGGGTGTTAGTTGCTCGTTAGTTGCTAAGGTCTCACCATTTCTAGTGATAATTTCGTGGAGAGTATACGTAGTAGTTAGCAGGTTGATTGCGATACCTATTGTGATTCTCGGCCTCATATCACCTGTGGTCAACGTCGCGGTATCCAATCCATCCAACTATGCTCAGTGTCGGCTCTTGAATACTTCCCCAACAGCTATGTGAGCGCTTATGTTCCAATTGCCTTGCTAATATGATAATCTTCTTTCCATTAGGATTGGTATGTAAGACATGCCTCTTTGGCGATTTCAGAAATACTGATTTGTGTGGAAGTCACCTTGGTTCCATGTCTGCGTTCCGCATTTGATGCTGCGGCCACGCTAGTATTACTTTATAAACTTTGGACGCATGCTAGGGAGATAGAGAAGGCTCTCGGATCCGATCATTCCTCAAGGGTTTACAATACTTTGATAACCGAAGGTGTGCAGCCCCCCGACTCATCCTACATACAGTTAACAAAGTAGAAACAAAGAGATGAAAGACATCATGTAGGAAGCTTTTCCATTCTTGCATTGTCGATGGTACCGGTGGATTGACAGACCACACAGACTAATTTTCATAATCATGGCTATGGAGGCCGTGTTTGTGCAGGTGGGGAAATTTCGCGCGACTTTATCTTTCTTTGCTGAGCAGAACCAATTTTCACAGATTCCATCTGTGAGCCCGATAGTATCACCGTCCGTGTTTTCCCATTAACAGTGCATAAGGCGCGGACCCATGCTCGAAACTTCATAGTGCCATTCGTCGATTCGTAGCATCCCTCCCTTGCCGGTAGGGAATACTTACATTACTGATATGTCTCGTCGGATAGACTCACCGCAACATTGGCCACACGATTCCTAATGGAGCTTAGCGAAAAACGTTCCGAGACCACCCAGGCTCAGATTTCGACTATCAGATTCAGTCCCCGGGAGGTGAGTCTCTTTGATTTTCTTCCCAAGACGAATGATTACAGGTTTCGAAAGGTTGTTCCTGAATCGGATATTGCCATGGATGACATAGGCGAATCGGTTGAGACCTTTCATTATTGATTTTGACTGCCTCCATTTAGTTTCAAGCCTAATCATACCAGTTCATGCTACCATCTTTGACTGGCCAATAAAATAGATTCTGGAGATCTGCTTTGTTGCCTTTCATATAAGGATGGAAAGAATGGATACATTTCTATAGTGAGAAATAGCATACTCAAATTTTTATGATTTTTAAAATGATAATTGCGAGTCAAAAATTGGTCAAAAAAGTCCCGGCCCCAGGGGTTCAGGAGGTCTACCTGAGGCAGCATGGTTTTGACGTATGTAGTGGGATGAAGGTTTGAACAGAATTGCCAGCTGACTATATACCAAAGGCGAACGGCAGGGGCTATGGTCAAAACCGGCCAATAAGTGTATACTACGAGATCGCTTACAAGCTCATTCTATTACTGAGGCTTGACAAGGAGTGCATATATTATAGGACGGACAAGAATGCAGCCGACAGCATGCAAATAAGTCCGCCAACCATGGAATACCCACCAATCTGATGGTTTGAACCATTTTTACTAGACGATGAAGAAGTGTTGGAAGATCCAGAGCCAGAGCCAGAACTTCCATTGTTTCCACTACCAGCACTGGAGCCAGTACCTGATGCAGTAGGAGATGCAGTAGCCGTACTCGTTGATAAAGTGAGAGTATACTCTGCCAAGGCATTCCCGCCATACCCACCAACTCCTGACGAAAATTGGTATGAACATTCTAACTGTACGCCGGATAAAGTACAGTTCTCCCTATAGTTGTTGTAGTCAGGAGCGCTGAAAGTCCAACCTTGACTGTTGGCAACCATTGTACCTGCATATAGCACAGTGAGTATATGAGTAGCAGATAATCAGAAAAAAATACTGGACCGGTTATGGTTGTCGTAGATCCTGGCGCTGGTGTTCCGACGGCAATATCGGCAGAAGCAGTTGTCGGTGGAACCTCAATCACCCGTTCTTCAATGAACGTAGTATACGCGACTCCGTTGGAAACTGCAGATCCAACCAGACTAACAGAGGCTATTGTCGTTACTGGGACAGCAGCCTCTCCAAGTAGGAATGGCGATGGTAAATAGAATGTCACGACGCCCGGATCAGCAGCGTTTGTGGGTGAACTTGAAGAGAGGGGTGTCGAAGCGGTTGACGATGGTGCTGTGATATGCAGTTAGATGACGAATTTGACTAAAAATGAGAATGACTTGCTGCCTGTGGCCGTACCGAAAACGGTACTTGTTCCGAATTGACCATTCACAACAGAAAAAAAACCTAATAAGAGAAATTGTTCAAGGCCCATGCGTCTGTTAATGCCGGTGGAGATACACACCAAGCAGAAAAAGAGTTCGGATGACATTGAGGCTTTGGACAGAGGATGTCATTCTGAGGTTAAAGACCGTGAAGGATTGGAAGGAGTGACAACAAAAAACTAGTAGTACGATAGAGAGAGACGCGCTACTCTTCGATCGAAGCGCCGTAATAATATCAGCCGAATTAGCCGCTGTTGCGACGCTGCCCTGACTTGACCATGCGACATATTTGACAAGCTTGGCAAATGTAAAATGGCAGGAAGTTCCAGCAAGTTCCTGGGACATGTTTTATTCCGTATATATTCGACGGTGTTTCTTGGTGTTTCCTAGAATGATTACATTTTTTTTGACATTTTTTGATGAAGGTCTTCGAGACGTTGTGAGAGACGTTGTGAGCCCAAATATGCTGAAACAAAGCGAAGTAAGGCTCATGGTTCCCTACTCTAACAAGGTCGAAGACTAAAACTTGGATTACCCGAATTAATGTTGAACGTGGAGACGCATGAATGATTTATATTACATCTGCCCTACTATCACATTTCTTCACATTGCTTGATAGCCTGAGAATGAAGAAGTTTGTGTCGCGACCGACATCCACGGCCGCTCAAGCTACCATTACAGCACGGGTGCCCGCGTATAAGGCTCTGTGGATGAATGCTCCGTCGTGTGCCCGAGTCGCTGTCGGGTCATATCTTCCTTCTTACTCGTTGTTTACTCATCTCGCCCGGACTTCAGCTAAACCGGACTTTTTCTTGATGATGTTGAGGAACATCTAAATTTCCTAACCAACGATGTGGCATCTAATGCGCCGGTCTTTCCACAGAGTATGTTCTATAGGGTGGGTGACAATTTACCTGTGAGGTCCAGAAGCTTGAAGTTCGCATATTATCGTGTCTTCCGTGGCCGTTTTTCGTTCAATGCTCAGTGTCAAATACTAGCAGTAGTACGCATGTGATAGGGACTTTTTCCAAAGTGGCTTGCAGACATCATCATTGATAGCTGTATACAGGCATCCACTATTGATCCTTGTCAGACATCTGGCTGTAGAAACGTTGCAGCGCAGCGTCATTTCCGGGTTGGATGATCCCATCTTCCTCGACACATGAATCTCTCTCCTTGACACTACGCAGATCGCTATGAGATCGCTGCGTTAATCGTAGATCGTGAAATGTTTCAATTCTGGACTCAGATGAGCTTTCATAATGGATTAAGATGCTAACAGCGGCAGGATACCATGCCTACGATTTCAAATAAGCAGATGGTATAGGATGGAGTGTTCTACTCACAGCAGCAATGATGACAATTTGAGCAATAGGAATTGTGTATGATGTGAAGGAGGTCTTGAAGTCAACAAACCTGATTTTGTCCGAGAAGACGAAGCCAATATACACTGCTTGCGTCGTGCAAAACATCGCACCAGATTCAATCAAAACTAGCAGTATTTTTTCAGTCTGTGTTTGTTTTTTGATCGATGCTTCTGCAAATAAGCGGTGGTAATACCTCGCCGTAGTTTAGTATTCAATATGTCCCTCGAAAATCCACAACTTCAACCTGTACTCACCATGCTTTCCAGATGATCAAAATCATCGCTGTCATGTTTACTGCGAACGACAACACGATTGAAACACAGTCAAGCACGGGAGTGACCCCGACTGGCAAGGCAAAGGTTTGGATATCTGCCAGAGACTCCGATTCCGAAGTGATAGGAAACTTGAGATTATTAAAGATGCCGTCTATAATATTGATGGCTATTGAAGATATTAAAGGTAAAAAGCCTTGAGTAAAACGATAAAAGCATCGGGAGAAGACTGCTCGCCTATATTTACAAACATCATGATAGATAAAAACCACCTCCAATATTTGTCATGCGGTAAAAGAGCCCAGGCTCTCCAAGTGACAATGAGATCACCCAAGAGGAGCTAAAGTATGTGGGTTATCCGAAACCCGAATTACTGGAACTGGAATTAGCTGGGACGAAACTCACAAGGATTGTTGGGGGCCATGGTTCCATATAATCGTAGGGCAATTCCTTATGCCTGAACAAGTCTGATGCGACCAATGGCTTATCCGAATTCTCCGCCAGTAAGGTCACAAGTCCTCCCACATATGAACACCAGAAGTCGTTCATATAAAACCCTACAACATTAAAGGCATGCCAGGCAAAGAAAATGAAAGTCGCAACCAAGCAAGCCAGAAGAGAAGTTTTAGGCTTTCCGGAAGAGTTTGAACTACGACCCTAGTCAGACTAGATATATGTTTGAAACGTAGGTACACATACGTTGAAATGTAAATTGCAATACATGTTCCAAGAACACACGCACCTGAGAAGTACTACGACATGATAATCGATGAAAATATGCAACACCATCTGAGAACGAACCAAACGCAAATGATACCAAAACGAGACTGCCAACGTCGGACAGTCAAGCTTTAAAGGCCGAGCATCGGCTGAAATAGTCATTTGCAGAGACATTTGAGCAGAGCTTAAGAGCCCCGGGGATGGCAAAATAAGACGTTTGGCCTTGTCCAAGAAATCGTTGACCCAAGCTGAACAGACTGAAAGGATGAGGAATTGAGACGAAGAGTGAAGAGTCCAACTTGACGAGAACGATCTTGTTGAACGAGCCCGAGGTAAGCTAGCCAGAGGGCAGAGAAGATGAGGGTGTAGAGCAGCTTATCTACGAGCCGGGCAACTAGAAACACCGAACGTTAAAGCCAAGAATGAAAATTGATAATCATTGCTGATTATCACGCATCGTTTGCACACCTTCATCCAGAATTGAAGCTCGGTTCTTCAGTGCATAAGGAGGAACTGATGGACAGCCATTGTATCCAACACGCAATTCAGATTGGGGATTAGATATTTTACTCCACAACGTGTGTTGCAATCTACCCAAGAGAAGATTTGGTGGTTTGCACAGGTCAGGCTGATCAAGTTCGTGTACTCCATAAGTGATATCAACCTTGCAACAATTGTTCAACTTGACGGACTGATTCGACGATAAAAATTCTGTTGTATCAGTTCAACTTGACGGAACGTAGAACTTGAAGTAACTTAAGCGCCCAATCCTTCCTAGAACCACCATGTCCAATTCCGACTCTGAAGGCAAAGACTACGTTCCTCAACAAGCTCATTCATCATCCGAATCCGAATCCGAACAACACAACTCCAACGTCCTTGGACAGAGCCAGAAGACCCCAGCAACGGTAGAGGGTTTGATTTTCTAGTGACTATTTTTTGCCTTTTATAGGAAACGCGATGAACTATGGAAAAACTTTCAAGAATCCGTAGCATATGGCTCTAGCCTGCTCTAGCTCTAGTGGCGGTAAAGATCATAGAAGCAGTACTAGTGAGATCTGAGAGTCGAGAAAAAAATCTGTTTATGGGAAAGAAAATAATGTGAGCTTATCTACTTTTCACCCGAATGTATATACTCACATTGATGAAGGGAAACAGTTGAAGCTTGAAGTCTCGGCAGATTCTCCTGACGCGAAAAAATGGTCACCTCATCGACCTTCGAAGCTTCAGTACTCAGTACTTCAGTATTCAATATTCAATATAACGCCGTATCCTCAGCGCCTGCAAAACCCTGTGGTTCGAAAAGAGGTCCTCGAGTCCAAAATAACATTAGGTGACATACCTGGCTCCTCTCGCGCTGGCGGCGCACCGACAAAGCTCACGACACTGGCAAAATCCGCTATAGATTGGCGAGTGCATGTGGATAATGACCTGACTAAAGATGAGCTCGAAGCAAATCGAAAGCAAGGTGGCGGCGGGTATCTTGAAAAAGTGAAATTTTTGGACAGAGTTAGTGAACGGCGAGAGAATATTTTGAACGCGAGTAAAAGTGGGAAGCGTAGGTGAGGGTGGTGCGTCCTTTCTCTTTTCACTAAAGCTCATTATACTCAAGCTCTATTGGCTGCAGAACTGCTTACAAGCTCTCGTGTAAATTACTCGTTTAATGGCTTGTGTGTAATATACTTGTGACTATGCGCCGGTTACCCAACTTCCACCATGACTGCCACCGTACCGCTGAACACAAACACGAAGACAACGGACCATGAGCATTTCGGTGGTAGGGATCCATCGATAACCTAAGTCTCCATCCGATCTTTGAGCTTGAAAAGTTCCCAATCACTGCGATAGAGCCGTCTTTACTAATATTGTGATGAACGAGCCTACTTCTCTAGCAATACCATAGGCGACCTACTAGAGAATGTTAAGAACAAGCTGACCGAAAATGGAAAGAGAAAACACACATGTCGAATTCGGCCATCTCTGAACTTATCCAATGTTTGCCCTTCCCATAGCGGCCTGGATTGCTTCATGAAAATTACGACGAGTTTCCGCTTCTCAAACGTGACGTGTTGACGCCAGGAACCTTTCCATCAAGCATTGAAATCTTGAAGGTGGAATAAATACCCATAATTCGGGAGTTCAAGCGCTCGACGAAAATGGGCGCTAAAGCCTGTGTCTCGTGTTTCCTTGCAGTCATGTCTTTCTTTCCTGATGCTAAACAATTCACCATTAGCCGTGGATCATTTACTCATGTTGAAGGGAATGTTAACCACTACAACATTCAGGTCGATCCCCAAGACAACTTGGAAGAACTGGAGCGTTCAAGTGATTTTAATTTGCACTTCCTTGGAATACCTTTACTCATTTGTCTTCCTAGTCTCCAAAGGCCTCGAGACACTCGCTCAAAAGACTGTGCTTAGTGCTTCACACAATGCCGAGCAGCGATTCCCTCCTCCCAAATGTCATCCCGGCACACGGACTCACGTTCTCAGAACTTTCAGGCGCTGGGTTAGAAGCAAATCCAAACCAACATCCATATACTGGCTTTATGGCGCAGCTGGTGTTGGCAAGTCGGCCATAGCACAGTCAATTTCGGAGTCGTTCTCAACTACTGATCTTGCGGCAAGCTTTTTCTTTTCTCGCACTGACCCTTCCGGCCTCCGAAGTACACTTTCCCACTTCTTCATCACTCTTGCCTACCAGTTGGCTATATCTCCATTATCCAGCCCAATCCTGAACAAATCAATCACTCGTGTTGCTTATAACAGGCCAAACATCATACAAGCTACACTAGAAACACAGTTTCAGGAGCTGATAGTCCGCCCATGCAGCCAGTTGTCTCATAGACAACGGAAAATGCTTCCTCAGCTCATTGTCATCGATGGCCTGGATGAATGCATAGATATCTCGTCTCAAGAACGCTTACTTTCTATCATTTGTCGAGCTAAAAGTCCGGAGGATCAGCCTCCCTTGCCATTCAAGTTCTTAATATGCAGCCGGCCCGAGCCTCGCATTCGAAATGCTTTTGGGCATAGAAAATTCCGTCATATATTGGACTGTACCGAGCTTGGTGAATCTTCGCAGTCTGGAGCGGATATTGCAAAGTATCTTAAAGACGAATTCAGCATGATTCGACAAGGCCATGGATTGACGATGGCTCATGTATCCCAGGACTGGCCTGGTAACCATATCATCCAGCAGCTTGTACAAAGAGCCTGTGGACAATTTATTTATGCGGCCACTATTCTGAAATATGTGGGAGACTACAATGCGCTACCCACTGAACGGTTGGACATCATTCTGAATGTCACTGTCCCAGAACACTCTGATTCACCATATCCTGACCTTGACCTGGTGTATATGCTTATCCTGGATTCTGCATAGATGAGCAGGATTACCAGGTTACCATGTCCATTCTTTCTCATATTGCCTTGCTCAGCCATGACAGCCCAACTCCAACTTCCGACCCAAATATAAGACCACACGCAAGGTTGAACCTAAAGCCCCCAAATACAATCATAGCTACTGCCCCTGCAGCTGCACCCGCTGCCCCTGCAGCTCCTGCCGCAGCTCCTCCATACATGCCGCCGTGGTCTCAATCCGTTCTACCACCGCAAACTTGGCCCTGGGACAACCCACATCCCCGATGGTATTCCACCTTCTACAAGCCCTGCATCTTGTGTAATGCTGGAAATTCTATTTTCTCTCAACAAGGGAAAAGTTGGAACATTGCTTTTTGGTTTGCATTCAGTGTTAAATATTCCAGAACATGACAGTGGCATGAATATCAGAATGCATCATGCTTCCTTTGGAGATTTCCTAATGGATCCAAACAGTCAGGAAGGTATTTTGTGGATTCAAGGAAGGAAGGAATGGCCAAATACCGAGCATTCTACCTTCTGAGGTGCTTCTCAATTACTATTGCAAACACTCTGTGAGTTGTCTAACTGCTTGCCTGAACATAGTATTTAACCAAAAGCTTGAACTTTGAAGCAATCAGCCAAGTTCAAAATCATTTTTTCACTGGTTGGATGAACAGGGGGACTCAATAGAAGATATGATATGGTATGAATACTGTTCTCAGAAAGTCAAGTGGCCCAGCAAAAGTCTTCTTGTTGCCCTGGACCAAATTGATACCCAAAGGCTTGTACGTGATGCTTGGAGAGAAGGAGGACATCATCCAACCAAGCTGTGGGCCATGGCAGTTGATTTTACTGTACGGGTATTTTGGCTTGGGAAAGTATGGAGAGCAAGATGGATGCTGGCCAAGATACCCAAGTTGGCAGGGAAAACTAAAATCATCTTGGACTCTTAAATGCGCTATCTGTTGACCCTATCAAAATTGCCAAATCAGAATTTACTATGTGTTCTACAGTACAGAACTCATGTATCAAGTGCTCAATGCTTCGTTGCTGACTGAGAGAGGTAAACTAAGAGGCCATGGGTGGATGATTGCTCTGTCGTGTGCACTCACTATCAGGTCAACTCAATATTATTATCTTCCAAGTTCTCACTTGTTGTTTGCTCGTCGTTTTATAAAGTCTTGCGGCTTGCTCGCCGGACTTCAGCTAAACGGGACTCTGCGCCCTGGCTACTGTTCTTCTCAATATTTTTCTTGATCAGTGACTCGGATGTCAAGAAATATCTAGATTTCCTAACCAACTATGGGACCAAATCTAATGCGCCTGCTGCGCCAGATTAACCCTTTCTTCTTCGGCTTCTTCGGAAACGCCATAGTACAAATCCTAGTCTTTTCGTAGAGTATATTTCTGTTGTATATTGCCGATGTGGCAACTCCGGAGATTAGTTAGCCGGATTGGTATGTTCATATGTCTGTGTCCTTACTCATCGTATTAGCAATAGTATACACTGTAGTATGTACAGTATATAAGCTTGCATGTAGTACCGTAGTACTCATGCGTTTGCGAGGTATCCAATACCTTGTTCAACCGCACTAACTACTTGTGTTGGATCCCAGGACTGACCGCCTGATTGGACACTCATCGGATTCCCTAACAGAAATCCCACAATTTCAAGTTTAGTTACCATTGTAGGACAAGGCTCAGAAGGAGGTTCGCCTCAGCGTATTGTCATCACATACGTGGATGTTTTCAATGCTCAGAGTCAAATATGTGCACGCATGCGATTGAAATCTTTTGCAGAGTTGCGAAAATCATCACTGAAATATCTTCTGGCGCGTATACAACATATCCTGGGCATGCACTATTTATCCTTGTTAGATTTCCGGCTATAGACACGTTGCAGCGCAGCGTCATTTCAGGTTGCATGATCCCTTCTTCCTCGACACATAAATCTGTCCTTGACGCTGCGCAGATCACTATGAGATCGCCGCGTTAATGGTAGATTGTGAAATGTTTCAATAGTGGACTCAGATGAGCTTTCATAATGGATTAGGATGCTAACAGCGGCAGGATACCATGCCTACGATATTGGATAAGCAATCAATATAGCATGAAGCACTCCACTCACAGCAGCAATGATGACAGTTTGAGCTATGGGAACTGTGTATGCTGTGAAGGAGATCTTGAAGTCAATGTCGTTGACTTTGTCCGAGAAGGCACAGCCCATATATATTGCCTGTGTCGCACAAAACATGGCGCCAGATTCAATCAAAAGTAGTAGTATTTTCTCAACCTGTGTTTGCTTTTTGATCGATGCTTCTGCAAATAAGCGGTGGTAATACCTCGCCGTAGTTTAGTATTCACTATGTCCTTCGAAATTCCACAACTTCGACGTGTACTTACCATGCTTTCCAGATGATCAAAATCATTGCTGTTATGTTTACTGCGAACGACAACGTAATTGAAACGCAGTCAAGCACGGGAGTGACCCCGACTGGCAAGGTGAAGATTTGGATATCCGCCACAGATTCTGATTTTGAAATGATAGGAAACTTGAGATTATTAAAGATGCCGTCCATAACATTGATGACTATTGAAGATAGCAAAGGTAAAAGCCTTGAGTAAAACGATAAAAGCATCGGGAGAGGATTGCTCGCCTATATTTACAAACATCATGATAGATAGATACCACCTCCAATATTTGTCATGCGGTAAAAGAGCCCATGCTCTCCAAGTGACAATGAGATCACTCAAGAGCAGCTAAAGTGTGTGGGTTATCTAAAATCCGAATCACTGGAACTGGAATTAGCTGGGACGAAACTCACAAGGATTGTTGGGGGCCATGGTTCCATATAATCGTAGGGCAATTCCTTATGCTTGAACAAGTCTGATGCGGCCAATGGCAAGTTATCCGGATTCTCCCCCAGTAAGGTCACAAGTCCTCCCACATATGAACACCAGAAGTCGTTCATATAAAACCCTACAACATTGAAGGTATGCCAGGCAAAGAAAATGAAAGTCGCAACCAAGCAAGCCAGAAGAAAAGTTTTGGGCTTTCCGGAAGAGTTTGAACTACGACCCTAGTCAAACTGGATATATGTATGAAATGTAGGTACACATACGTTGAAATGTAAATTGCAATGCATGTTCCAAGAACACACACACCTGAGAAATAGTAGGACATGATAAGTCGACGAAAATGTGCAACACCATCTGAGAACGAACCAAACGCAAATGATACCAAAACGAGACTGCCAACATCAGACAGTAAAGGCCGAGCATCGGCTGAAATAGTTGTTTGCAGAGACATCTGAGTAGAGCTTAAGAGCCCCGGGGATGACAAGATAAGACCTTTTAGCCTTGTCCGCGAAATCGTCGACCCAAGCTGAATAGACTCAAAGGATGAGGAGTTGAGACGAAGACTGAAGAGCCTAACTTGACGAGAACGATCGTTTGATAGAGGTAAGCTAGCCAGAGGACAGAGAAGATGAGGGTGTAGAACAGCTTATCTACAAGCCGGGCAACAAGCAACAAAGGCGGGGAAACCAGTGGGGAAAGCTAGAAACACCGATCGTGAAAGACAAGAAGGGGGAAAGTTGATAATCACCGTTGCTGATTATCACATATCATCCTTTGCAGTGTGCACACCTTCATCCAAAATTGAAGCTCGGTTCTTTAGTGCGTAAGGAGCCTCCACTGAATTGATGAACAGCCATTGTATCCGACCTGCAACTCAGATTGGGAATTAGATGTTATACCCTCGGTGCGTCGCAATCTATCCAAGAGAAGATTTGGTGGTTTGCACTGGTCTGATCAAGTTCGGGTACTACATAAATGATATCAACCTGCTTTGACGACCTTGCAACAATTGTTCGACTCGATGGTCCGATTCGACAATGGAAATTCTGTTGTGGACAACCTGGTGTTATCATGTGGTAATATAACTTGAGGTAAGCGCCTGGAAGCGTCCAATTCTTTCCCCAAAAACCACCATGTCAAATTCCGACTCTGAAGACGAAGAGTACGTTCCTCAAGAAGCTCAATCGTCGTTATCATCGTCCGATTCAGAATCCGAACAGCCTGACTCCAAACGTCCTCGGACAGAGCCAGAGGACCCGGAGGCCCAGCAACGGTAGAGGCTAGTACTTCGGTTTGATTTTCTAGAGTTTCTAACGACCATTTTTGTCTCTTATAGGAAACGCGATGAGCTATGGAAAAGCTTTCAAGAATCCGTAGCATCTGGCTCCAACTCTAGTGACGGTAAAGCTACGCCGACTTCCGACGTGAAAACAGTGAAAGTCGAGAAGAAATATCTATTTGCGGGAAAGGAAATAACGTGAGTTTTTTATACTTTTCATCGGAATGCTTATGCTCACATCGATTTGAAGGGAAATAGTTGAAGTCCCGGCGGATTCTCCTGACGCGAAGAAATGGCCTATCGTGTCTCCAGAAACAGCCAATACGCCTTCAGTACCTACCGCAGTGCCTACCGTATTATCCTCGGCGCCTGAAAAACCCAGCGGCGCGAAAAGAGGGCCTCGAAAGTCCAAAATAACCTTGGGTGATATTCCGGGCTCTTCTCGCGCTGGCAGCTCACCGACAAAGCTCACGACATTGGCAAAATCCGCTATGGATTGGCGAGCACACGTGGATAATGACACGACTAAAGACGAGCTCGAGGCAAATCGAAAGCAAGGTGGCGGCGGGTACCTCGAAAAAGTGGAATTTCTGGACAGAGTTACCGAACGGAGAGAGAACCTTTTGGATGCGAGTAAAAGTGGGAAGCGTAGGAGAGGATGGTGCGTTGATTCTCTTTTCACTGACGTTCATTATACTCAAGCTCTATTGGCTGCAGAACTGCTTCCAAGCTCTCATGTAAATTCACTATTTAATGGCCTGTATATATTACGCTTGTGGCTATGCGCCGGTTACCCAACTTCCACCATGACTGCCACTGTACCACTGAGCACAAACACAACGGATCTCATACCGCTCGAGATCTACGAACACATAATTTCCTTTCTAGACGACAGATCCTCATTGAAGAGTTGCAGCCTAACATGCAAATCGTGGCACCTGACAAGCTGGAAGCTTTTATTTGGAGAATGCGCTATTCTCATCCATCGCAACAACATCGATAAATTCTTAGAGATCGTCGAGCGCGATGCCCATTCTGTAACGATTATTCGTTTCATAAGAAAACTACGGATTGAACAAGGAGGTTCACCTCGTGTGCCCCTTGGGGAACAGACATCAGATAGCGGGACGTTTCGATATGATGAATATCTACCTCGTTTAGTAGGGTTTCTCTCGGTACGAAACCTAAGGCTTGGATGGATACGTGGTGATACCACCTCAATCACCGCAGACTCCCTACGCACCAATTTCGGAGCTGTAACTACTTTGGAGCTCAACTCGGTTATTCTCAGTTCTCATGTACACTTCTTCGACATGTTACACGCCTTGCCACAGCTGGCCGTTCTCGGTCTGTCGGGATTCCATTTTAATAGCGGAAGATCAGGCGACGATGCTCGAAATGCGGTGGCGCTGGACGAGACGCCTAAACCTCCACAACTCCAGGAGCTGTACTGTAATGTGAGCGGGGAAGATATCGAGGATTTCCTTTTCACGTGGATAGCGTATCATGGTCCTATACCTGTTCGGGTTCTGGCAGTAGGACTGCTGAGCCAGCAGTGTAATTCCAGCATCTCGCGCTTCCTCACTAGCTCTGGGCCGACGATTGAGACTGTCAAAATTTGGGAGGCAGCCGTCTCAGAAGGTTCGTCCTTCGATTATCTATCTTGACCTTTTGTGATATCTTTCTGAAGATTTCAATTTATCTCCCTGTACAAGTCTACGTACACTACGAATGGGCTGGGTCCATCTCGAGCCTGCCTTTCCGGAAGGTTCAGTAACATTTGTCACCGACATCGTGCGCACAGTTACTTCTCCCTTCATAAACGAGATAACTGTGATCCTGGTGCCATTGGAAGAAATCCATCTTCGAGCCCTTGACTGGGAAGCGTTACTTTATGTGCTCCAGCGGCCGCTGTTCAAGAACCTTCAAAGGTTTTGCTTCGCGGTTGAGCATGACAAAGTGAAAATCACCCGAGAATTGGAGACGATAATAACCTCAGCAGCTGCATCGGAGACGTTACCTTTTGAACCGAAGGACGTATTTCAAGTTGTAGGTTGGTCTGTGAGTGTGAACAGAGGCCAGTGGTAGTATCATCATAATTTTTTGGGCATCGTGTCAGGAATGATCAAGCCTGCGACTTTATCCTTCGCGTACGAACGACACGAGTCACGACACTGGAGTTGTTTTCACAGTTGTGATACCGTTTCGAAGAGTTGATGTTGCACAATGCAGCTGAGACACCACTGGTGAAATATTCACCGTTGTGAAGCTCCAAGTTACCAGAATTATGAACAAAGAAAAGGGCCGTCTACAGAGCCAGGATACAGGCCTTTGAAGGGACGCGCGTCGCGCTCATGTGAAAATCACGGGGCAGGCACCTCAAGGAAAAATGCCAGGCTCTTCGTACATATTATAGGGTACCTAACGACATAGTGATCAAGTGAGATTTAGAGAATGTACCAGGAAGATAGCTGTCTAGAAGACCGCGAAGGTACTTTAGTAAGGGCTATGATTGTGACCTGAATATGACATCATCCTTGCGTCCTCTCTCCTGAACGATATAAAGACCAGCTCCGGATCCGTATTTGTCTCCAAGAACCAAAACTGTCCAAGAAATGCCCATCGCTCTAGTCATCGGTGCCTCCCGCGGCCTCGGCCTCGAACTTGCAAAGAACCTACACAGCAAGAACTTCCAAGTGTTCGCTACCATGCGCTCGCCGGAACGTCACATTCGCAAAGACCTAAAGCAAGCGGGAGCCGAGCTTTCGGACGAAATCAATATTGTACCTAGCATCGATTTGGCGCAAGAGGATGCCGGAGAAAGAATTGTTACTTATCTAAAGTCAGAGCTGGGGTTAGGTGTCGGTGAAGAGAAACAATTGGATTTGGTGATTATGAACGCGGGGGTGTTCAAATCTGATGTCAGGTATTTACTGAGACGGAAGAAGAGATACTAACGGATATGATTACAGACATTGGAAGAACCCAACTTTGAAAATCTCCTCGAAATGTACAAGGTGGTGTCGATTGCACCGTTCATGGTGGCAAGTCATTTGTGCGTTGATTGGAGTCTATGTTGTCGAGTAAATTGATCTATACACCGACATCGCAGAGTCCGTTCCTCTCTCCTCGCCAAGCCTTCGAAATTCATCCTCATAACCTCCGAAGGAGGTTCGATCGCTCTACGAACCAAGGAAGAAGGCGCTGGTAATTATGGGCACCATTCGAGCAAGGCTGCAGCGAATATGGTCGGGAAACTACTAGCAAATGATTTGATGGATAAGGAGATTACGGTTGGAATGATTCATGTAGGTCCTTTTTGGCGAACGTCCGCATTGGTCTTATACAATTAGCCCGGTTTCATGAAAACGGATATGACAAAGGGTGTCGGGTATGACAAATTCTACGAGTCAGGCGGAGGTGAGCTGGTATTTTCGTGGACAGCAGATTACCTACTTACCGCCCAATAATTCACAGCTGTAGAAGCCTCGGAAGCAGCCGAGACGACAGTAGAGTTCATCCTCAACGAGTTACCCCATAGACTAACTGGGTCGTTCTGGGCACCAAGAGGTCCAAGGTATCGAGATACAGTATTGGCAATCTTCTAGAAGCTGGAACTGAATTTCTAAATTTAGGGATATCGGACAAGCGGAACGCGTTCTAGTCCCAATTATGGGGAAGGATTTGTCAACGCCTTTGCCTCTCCCATGGTGAAATCATAAGGCAAGTAGTGACTGTAATAGAGGAATCTAACGAAACAGTACGCGCAACAGGCAGAAAAGATATAGTTCATACCAATAGCTTACAATGTACAGTACCATACGATGTCCAAACTCGTGTTTTCCACTCTCTTCAACGTCCGACGCGACGGTCTAAGGGCTGGTCTAGCGTTTCCCATTACTCTCAATGGCCTCTCCGTTTTTGCATGCGATAATCTTGATCTTGGGTGCATTGACAAGGTCGTTGCTTTCCATCTTAAACGAAGCGTCCTTGACGATAAAAGTCCAAACGTCGTCGCAAAGACGGTATGTGTGTAGGTGACCCTATGGCGTCAATTCCGTCGAAGGATGAGGGAGAGTAAAGGAATTGACACTATTAGTATTCCGTTTCCTGAAACATTAAACGAGCCACTCACCTTCAGCGTCGTCTTATTTTTGACCTGTTTAACCATCGTATCCGCCAATGACTTGTCAAACTGATACAGATGTTATTGAAGATCCGCCCTCACGAGAAGCATCGTTACCTGCTGGAGAACCTTCATGGCCAGTTGAGGCGTAATTGAACCACTGGTAATGAGCTCGTCCAGCGAGTCGGTCAGAGCCATTCCGATACTGGAGCAGGGTTAGCGTGATTTATTGGAAAATATTGAAGAACTAACGATGAACCACGGTAGAATTCGTAGTAAGCGCTTGCCATTGCAGTCCTCTGTTTCTTAAAAGATTACAAATTCAGAGAGACGCAGCATAGGGAAGCTAACGAGCATACCAGGCAGTAGTACTAGCAGGGAAGAAGACGCTATGTATTACCGAGTTTCGTGGACAAGCTTGACAGAAAAGCTTGCTTGAGACTCTCTCTAGATTTGTAAAGCGAAGAGGTCGAACGAGGATGAGCAAGCTACTGTGATAGGCGCCCAGAACATCAAAATTATTAGACGCTCGTATTTCATCTTCCGGCTGAGCCGGCTCCGTATCTGGACGGAGCCCTACGACTCTTGCCAGTCTCTGGCTTTCTTGTTTGCTCCCACTTCCCACATCTCTGCTCAATCATTCCACCTCACCGTTCTTCGGAGAGAAGAAGAGGGAAGGTATTGCCTGTCCCTCGTTCATAGAGATTCAGATTCGATTTCTAGTCGCTGATTTGATGTTCACCCGAAACCAACTCACGGGTAGAACGATTAATCGAAGCGAAAGCCACGCTCCAGCCCAGGAATCTGAAACAAATAAGAAATTGACCGGGCGATTAGGAGGGGGTTTGTAAGAGCCCCCAGGTGGCGAAGGCTTGGAAGGATGAATGGGGAATTGTCAAACACGCTAGAGATATGCTTAACTTACGGGTCGCGTCGCTTTATTTCGCTGAGCAGATCAACCTAGACTAACGGAGTAATCTTCCTGTAGAGGTTCTATTACTATAACTTATCGGGGAGGCGGACTCATGATGATCCTGGTCAGGAAACACAAAATTGTGGTCAGTAGGAATTCCATGCAGTAACAGCCTAGTATATTTGATTGAGTACGACTTATCTTCTCACAGACACCGTACAGTAGTACATGGCAATCGCCACTGTGACCATGACGACGATGTCTAGAATCACTTGAGTCACTGCGCTGTCCCCATCGTTCGGATGTAAATGCAATGTTTGGGCCGGGCTTGAAGCTACAGAAGAAGCCTGACTAAAACGGTCATGAACGCTGTGATGGATGTAGTAGATACAAGTGGCTCATATGCTTACTCCGGTTCAAAACGCCTCAATCATTATCAAAATTATCCGATTCCTTTGGTGTGATATCGAATCCGTAACGCCATGATATCACAGCAGTCTGAGGGTCGGAGTAAGTAGAGCTCGCGGTCACAAAGGTTTCGATCACAGAGTTTGCATAGTTATCCGTTCATGTAGGTCTTTAAGAATTAAGTATCTGGCGGCCTTCAGAGGTATCCCAAGTATATATATTTTGTCTATATAAGATGAGGGAGTGTGAACAGTAAGTAGTTATAGACGATGAAGCATTGTGCTGATGCCAGGATGCCAAACACCGCATCAAGGTCTGGCGGAGCGCAAAGTGATTGGCCATTCTTTCTCTGAGTCGCTTACATCTCCAGTGTCGGGTTTCGCTATTAAGGCTGTATCTGTTGAGTATCTATTGCTGAACCCGGAATGATACCTACTCCGGGCCGGGGGCGCAGGGGGCGCGGGGTGCGCAGGGGTTGCGGGGTGCGCAGGGGGCGCGGGGCGTGCAGGGTGTGCGGGGTGTGCAGGGTGTGCAGGGCGTGCAGGGGGCGCAGGGGGCGCGGGGGCTTGCTTCTGTTGGATATTTGTCCTGGGCTGCTCAATCGAGGCTGTGGACAAACACATATATACAAATGATGTGTAACTACAACCCTTGATAATGATCTAATAGTAGTCTTGAACCACCATCTCAGAGCCATCTCAGAGCCATCTCAGAGCCATCTAAGAGTCTAGGAGTCTTCATTAACCAACAGGTTATGGGCCCCGTGTCCACACTATACATCTAAGAGTTTTATTCATCATCTAGGAGCTTTACTTTTCACCCAATCACTCAATCTCACTCATTTCATCATCCCATCCCCAACTCATATTCATTCACTATGGCCACACTTTCAGCTCTTCTTAATCTTGGAAGGAACATTCCCCTACTTTCCACTACAAATGCTGATGACTGGAGCAACTGGAAAGAGGATGTTCTGCAAATGGTGCTTAGTGCAGATGGTCAGAGTGCCAAGATCGCCACAGGGTTGACTTCACGTCCATCAGAGGCTGCTGATGCCAAGGAATGGGATCGACTCAACTCACAGGCTGCGTCCATCATTAAATCCCTCACTAATCGAGACTGCCGAAACATCTACAAGGATAAGACAAATGCTTCCGAAATCTGGAGTGCACTTGTCTCCTATTTTGAAAAATCATCATTTTCCTCACGTTCAGCTACACGTGCTGCCTATCACCGCATTACGCATGATCCGCTTAAACCAACCAAAGTCTATCTTGATGCTTTGGATGATATGCGTGCTCGTCTTCAGGCACTACTCCCTTCCGGTGAAACAATCTCTGATAGTTATCACAAGGATATCATGCTCCAGAACCTTCATTCATCATTCGAGGCCTGGAAAACATCTCTTCTCGCCCAACCTACTGGCGAGCCCAATCTTAAAAACCTGCCGCACTGTTCTTGAGAGTGCTATGGTTTCATTTGACCCTGAGAAGAGAGCCGATGAAATTTTAGATGAGATTAATAACCCATCTGAACCATCCTCCCGTGTAGAGGCTGCTCATGCTTATGCTACAGCTTTCCAAAAGGGAAGTAAAGGAGGAAGTTGGAATGGATCTGGTACTAGGGAAAGTTTTAGTGGTAGAGGGGAGGAAGAGGGGGAGCTTCCAATGGAAGTGGCCATGAAGATGGACAAGGATTTATAGACAGTCGCGGAAATCGCTGGTGTGATATGTCTATGGATGGCTGTCACCGTTGTGGAGGTATGTCGCACAAGGCTTCTAACTGCGTCAAGGACATGCCAGAGGAAGTCAAGCACTGGTGTCTTAATCGCACATATGACACTGCGCACATCACTCACAATCCTCCCAATAACATCTCTTCACATTTCATTGCTCCTATTGATACTTATGGTTTTTCTGCTCATCCTACTTGTCCACCCTTTGAAGAGGAGGAGTATATTGATTTTCATGCTTGATTATATTTATAGCTTAGGGGGAGCTCTCTTTGTTTCGCAGAGGGGAGTGTTGGATATTTGTCCTGGGCTGCTCAATTGAGGCTGTGGACAAACACATATATACAAATGATGTGTAACTACAACCCTTGATAATGATCTAATAGTAGTCTTGAACCACCATCTCAGAGCCATCTCAGAGCCATCTAAGAGTCTAGGAGTCTTCATTAACCAACAGCTTCGAACCTACATCAGGACTATTGGAAGGAAAAGGCCCCAAGTGAGTGTAGCTCTTCTGACGCTGTCCCGGGCCATCTTGAGAGTATTGAGAGGTATTAATATCTGCGCTGGATTCTAGCATAGCAAGTTCCCGAGATAGCAGTCCGTTCATGGGTCCCGACAAGACACCAACTGATTCCACCATGAGCTGACATTAGATTTCCAGCAGTAAATATATGTGTACCTTTGGTTCCATCGTAATCATGAATATATACTTCAGGCTTGTGATAGTTCAGTAATTGATCAACAGTTATCAGTACCCCAGGCTAAAGTATCAAGGTAATTATCAACTCTCTACTTTTCCAACAAAAAAAAAATGAAGACGTTACTTTAACATAGGCCGAAAGATTTTTTTCATGGACCACAGCATAATCAGCATTGGATTTCTGGAGTGTTTTGTACTTAAGCATCTGCAGCACCTGGAAGAAAAGAAGGAAACACTGTACATCAAGGATATAATCAAGCGCTGTATGCATATGATCCCAAGTCTAGTAAGCCATGGTGAGCAATATAGCTAATGAATAATCGCTATGATTGCTCACTGTCTCCTCTTCATATTCTTCGTACCGGTCTTCCTCCTCGTCATTTAGAGGCTCATTGAGCCCATCAGGCTCACGGTCCTTTTGAGGGCCTCGAGGCTCGGCGGCTGCCTTCAAGCTCGTCGGAATTTTTTGTCCTGTGATCTTTCTCTGCTTCAGGCAAAAACCTCGTATGAAAATGCACTGATCAGACCACTTATTGATGGCATTAGTATGTTCCAGCTCTCGCGAGGTTTCCGTTGAAGAGGAAGAAGATGCGGTGGTGGCTGAGGCAACATGGCTTGTACCCTCATCCCTACCTCATCCTCTACTGCCACCCCTGCCCAACCTCCTATCGCTTCTTCCCTGTCCCCAATAACCACCTCTTCCATCTGCACCATCTCTCCTCCTTCACCCACAACATTTTGCAATAGTCGCTCTGTTGGACCATGGTGTATAAAAGAGCCTCCTGAGATCTCATACCGGATACCAGTTGATACCTCGAGACCCACAGCGTTATCAGGAGTGAAACCAACAGATAATGAAAGATTAGTAGCCATACTTTCATCCTCAACAACACCCATAGCCCACGATTGTACACGTGTACATCCAGTGACCAGAATGATATCTTCTAATCGACGAGAACTTTTTTGCATCTGCGCGATGGCAAGCCATTTGGCCCCATTTTTGATGAGCTGAGTCTTGTAAGTGGTTTCTATATCTGCATCTTCACGCACCCCATCATCAAAAAACGCGAGCATGGCACTTGTATTGCGTTCAAAAGTAAACGATGTACTTCCATTGATCACGACGGGAAGGCTAGAATCAGGAAGTGAGAAACCAGAAGAGATGAAATCATCGATATCACATACGGCACTTGTTTAGGACCTGCTGCTGCAGAAATATTGACACGTTTGCGTGAGCGATAAGTGTTGGGCGCTTCAGTCACAAAGTTGATGGTAGCCGGATCCAACGGAATGCGCTCAAAATCGGCTGGGTTGGGAAAACGAGCCCTTCCTTGCTCAGGGTCTTGCAAGTCGAGATGGATATTGAAAAGGCGAGTGAAAGTACCATCTGTCTCCACACAGCCAATGTCACCCGGGCGAACACGAGGACGAAGCTTTTGGACATTGCCCCCAGAACCCATGGCATATCCTGGGTGAGGCTTCCAAACAGCGAGCCCGTTCTCCACATCTGAAACCTGTTGAGCGTAGAGCTTTGGGCGATCAAGAAGGGGCATTATTAAATTGAATGAAAAGCGACAAGAAGAGATATATATATGATTCCAACTGGGTTACAGCCTTGGCCAGGGCTCAACAATCAGGTTATAGATATATCACGTCCATCTGTTCATTGCATGCACAAGGAAGAGAACACAAGCGCTCGAGTCACAGAACAAACTTAAAACGGCGATGAAGCTGTTGATGTCATGTCATAAGGCCACAGTGAGGTGTCAAGTATAATTGTGGACATCTCTAAGTATTACTCAAGGCCAGTATGTTTTGTCTGGTGCGATGAGACAATGCCCCATTGAAATCAATCTGCTATAGATCAACCACCCCAAGATATAACAATCATCATCCCATCCTTCTCAATATGCTCCAGCGAATCATAGATACACAGTGTCCACTTTGGACAGATTTCGGAAAGTCAAGGTGAATACCCTTAAGCAGTCCACCTTGAGTGCTGATGTCCCCACCGTGGAAATCTTATTCGGAATCCATCGAGATTGGATCATATCCACAACAGACACATCCTTGAATTCTGCCGTACCCACGTTAAGCAGCTTCAAAGTATGCAGCCTTGGGACTAGTGGCCCGGCTTGTGGACGAAGAGAGCTTGCGCAATAGCCATGCAAGCTTTCTATAAATTCCGAAGATATGGGGCTATACTGCGAGCGAATGCCCGAATCATCAATGGCAAGATCTTTGAGAGTAGGGAGATGGATGAGGATATGAACAAGGTTAGAATCCGAAAGTGTTGTCAATTTGAAAACCGACCACTGTATGAAGGCCATGAAGGGCCGAAAATGGGACCAGACCGATGGCTCCTCATCAAAATTGTCCAGTTCCAATGTCAAGTGAAGTGCCTTCAAAGTTGGAAGTTTGAACAAATAAAATATCGACTGATACTGACCAAAGAAGTCTGGTTCCCCAGCCTCATATTGATGTACAGTCAGTTTTTCCAATCTGGAGGAGCCCACATTGGAGACTTTGGGCGCCTCACTGGGAAACCACGATCCCATCAAATCTAAGGAAACAAGGCTTGGGTGTCTGTCAAATAGGCGTAGGATGTCGCTTTGCAAAAATGAATCCAAGATCAGGTGAGACAGCTGCGAACAAGGGAAATTGCGATAGGTATAACTTTGTACGGACAACACATTGAGATTTGGCAATACACCAATGAATGGTGCGAGTTCTCTGCCTGCAATATTTTCAGATAGCATGTAGAGACTGTTCAGAACAGGGAAGGAGACTGATGGAAAGTCCAGAAGTTCATCAAAGTAATGGTCTACGGACCGGAAGGAAAGATGTTGCCAGCGAGCCATCTGTCCCAAGAATTGCGTCAAAAACAGGTGAAGAATTCCTGGTCCTAAAAAAGTTTCTGACATCACTGAAAGGCTGATGGTCATTGGAGATTGCTGGGACCGATTGAGGAAATGGTACAAGGGGAATAGAAGCTCCACTTCCTTGTCGCTGTCATAGCCCGAGACTTACTTTATAGGCATTTTCCACTGCAATGATATCCTCGACCATATCGCAGGCATGGCGAGTGCATTTCTCCGCCAACGCGAGCAAACAGAGCTCAGTACCATTGCAGGTTTGCTTCTAAGGGTCTCGGAAGCAGCAACAGGCACCCTGAATTTGGCAGCAATGACTATAAATTCGTTCGTATCGCAGCTATCATTAAAGATGCATTGTAAAATTTTGTCGGGGACTTTGTGGACCGGGGAGAGCAATGATTGGAATTGGGACGCGTACTGCTGCAAGCATTCCATCTGTGTTTTCAAGAACATACTACGCAAGTTTAGACGACGAATTTCTGATTTGTAGTCCTGCAAGTCTCGTTGAACGTTTTGAAGAATTGCCGTGACTCCTTCGTCAGGCTGGTGTAACGCCTATGGCACGTTCATTGCCGTTAGCGCCGATATTACATAATTAGTCTACTCTTATCCTCGTACCACATACTCGTTTCGATCTATTTCTCTAATAGAACAAGATCTTGCTCATGGTCTGAGGCATTAAGAGTCAGGGATCTTACACTTTTTTGAGCAACCTTGTCCTGAATAGGACTATTACAGCAATATGACCACACAACAGCACAACTCAAGCCATGACTCTGTCATGGCTCTGGCTTACTCTTTTCTTTCTCAAATCCTTTCCATGTTCCCTCATGATCCTCTCTCACACATCTCTGGGATCCTGGACTTCTCCTCCCAGGGAATTCAACAGCTGCTAGTCAACTTTAAGCAGCTCTGGGAACAACATGGTCTTTCAGTGGCTGGTAGGGATTTGGCAGAGGCAGTGGTGCAGGATTCAACATTAAGATGTTGCTGGGCAGTGAAGGAAGAAGGTTTCCAGGCAGAGGTCTGTTTTCAGATGATAGAGTCTATTAAGAGACTGGGAGAAGAGTTTGGGATGGAACTGTCCAAATCTCAAACACCACCTCCTGCTCCAAGTTCTCCATCACCTTTGACCGCTCCTACTGCCTCATCATCGACTCCCACGCTCGCTTCAAACGCATTGAACACATTGAAATCATCTCCACATGCTCTGACATTGGTTTCACCCTCCAAACCCACTTCCCCTTCATTTCGACTCCAACCAACCTCAGAGTTTGCACGGGAGGTGGCTGAACTGCGGAAAGCAGGCCGGAAACTCAAAGTATTCATGGATGAACATGTCATGGGGCTCAAACACACAGCTGGCACACCGCCAGCTCGTGTTCATCTCTCAAACACTCCAACTGAGTGTACACCTGTGCCTTATATTGCCCCTGTGACTGCTGTTCCACCAACAGGCCTTCGTAAACGTGTCAAACACAATGTGTATGGTGCGTTTGGTTCGCTCTTGCTTCGTTCAAGTCGTTGCCCATCCCAATCTGGTACACTCATGCCATCACCCTCACCCACTGAAACTCCCCATCACCATATTTGTGCTCCCAATCAATGCTCCCATTCATGGCGCTGGAGATCTACTGTCTCCAATGTGCCACCACCATCTCAATCTGGACTTAGTGTCAGCATCCAGAGAATCCGGCAATTTTCACAGGACACTTTCTCTTCTTCTGCACTTATGGAAATTGCCAGCATACTACATTGTACGTTACCTATTAGATGACTGTATGTTTCTCTTTGTTATGTTTTCCCTTTTCCATCTTTCTCTTTTGTTTTTTTTGGGTAAGATGGACCTGTGGGGTCAATCTAGGGGGCATGTGTAGCGCCTATGGCACGTTCATTGCCGTTAGCACCGATATTACATAATTAGTCTACTCTTATCCTCGTACCACATACTCGTTTTGGTCTATTTCTCTAATAGAACGAGATCTTGCTCATGGTCTGAGGCATTAAGAGTCAGGGCTCTTACAGCTGGACAGATGCAGGACCGCATTCTGCACGCATTCGGTTGTGCAACGCAGAGAGATCTATAGATATGCGAGGAGCGAAGGCATTTCCCCCGCATGAGAAACAGAGTGGCATGTCGACTGCTGCAGAATTTTAAACGCCAATAATGTCACGATGCAACGTTAAGCGCGGGTGGGTGATTTGTCCGAGGACCCGTCAGAGCATGTGCGGGCGTCCGAGGTCCGAGCCAGTCTGAGCCTCGCACATGGAAAGTTTGGGCTCGGACGTTCATAACTTCATACACATAGCCTGAGTGTAACCTTGTGAACCCATTAACCTAACTAATATATTCTGTTCCTCCACTTGCAAGGTGTACATCCGAAGTGTTTCAAACCGTAAGTTAATCCCAGGTTTGAGTTCACTGATCTGTACACAGAAACTCATGCTAGTATTAGTTGTACTCAGTATAGTACAGTGCACTTGGAGACCTGGATGGTAATTACAGACATGGATAGGGCATCCTGTGATATATAAACCACGCGTATCTAATAATCTATACAAATGAATGAGTGAAAAACTTCTGCATAAGCTCAGACTTTATTTAGTAGGTGCTCATACACTCATACACATGATTTGCACATGCTTGTATGCTCGCACGAATTACTCGTACAGGCCCGCACATTGCACAAGTTACTTGCACAGGCCCGCACAAGTTGCTTGTACATGCTTGTACGCTCGCACAAGCTGCTCGTACATGCTCGTACATGCTCATACATACTCGTACCTGCTTGTACAATGCTTGGACATGCTTGGACATGCTCGGACATGCTCGGACACCCATACAAGCATGGCTCGGACAGGCTTGCGCCATTGTACATGCTCACAAGCGGCAAGTTACCTGCTTGCTTATATCTTAAGTCTGTCCCTCAATGATAGTCTAAGATTAAATTTTGAGTTATGTGTAAAAATGAAATGATAGTACAGCATCAGGAAAAGCCGTTTTTGCCTAGGTGACCCCAGAGTGGCCTAAAGCAAACTAGGTGACCTATGAATCCTAGGGCATCCTAGGAATTTGGGCTCATCCCTTGCCAGTCAAGGCTCTTGAGGATTCCCTAGGCAAGCCTAGGTCTGCCCAGGTTTGCCCAGGTGCTCCTGGGGAACACCTGGGGAACACCTGTGCAAACCTGTGCAAACCTAGGCTTGCCCTGGGTTTGCCTAGGATACCCTAGGGAATCCTCAAGAGCCTTGACTGGCAAGGGATGAGCCCAAATTCCTAGGATGCCCTAGGATTCATAGGTCACCTAGTTTGCTTTAGGCCACTCTGGGGTCACCTAGGCAAAAACGGCTTTTCCTGATGAGTGGGATTCAATTGTTCTTAAAGAACAAAGACTAGTAGTTATCTATTGTTTTAAGAGTTCCTTAAGAAATAATTTCTCCTATTGTTCCTACTAGACTATCCATCACCCCTTGCAACTTGAACATTTCTTAATAAGTTCTTAAGTACTTTTTTAAAGAGAATTGTTTCAAGTTTACTTAATTCTTAAGTGAAAACATTCATTAAGAACTCACTTCTTAAGAACAACTTTGTTAAGAAATTGTTTGCAACAGAATTGTTCACATTCATTAACGACAAAAATCGTGGACAGATAGACACTTATCCAACAAAATCAAGCCCACCACTCCCACTTCCCATCCCTCGATCACACCATTACCCGCCAATCAAATGCAGGCCTTTGATCTGGGCTTGAATCAATGCCCAAAAGCGCATGGCACCCTAAATCCAAGATTCAAGAATCCAAGTCATCTTTCTAAAGCACACAAGCAGAAGGATGGCTGGGGAAAAGGAGGGAAAAGGCAGCAAATTGCGGGCGGTTGAGCATTATAAGTCCTTTTGTCTATTGTTTGAATACTCCTTCTGTGGTTTCAAACAATAGACAATTGAAAAGGAAGGGCCAGGCCGAATTGAGGCCAAAGTGCGGATCCGCATTTGTCCAAATCTGGATTAACAGGTTTAATCCAGATTCACTGCCACTGATGGTTCGCTCGAGCTTCTCCAGACTCCAATAAGTACCCCTCATTTAGACCTGGATTGAGGATATCCGCTGTTCTAGGATCCGATTTGTTAAGATAATATGGCGCCTAATCCACTAAGCCATATAACCGGTTATATGGCTTAGTGGATTAGGCGCCATATTATCTTAACACGATTGGCATTGAACTCAAGTTGTGGTGGGGCCAAGGACAATGAACCATGTCCCTCTCAATGTGATAGTTCTTGGCATTGATCCTTGTATCGAGATCTCTTGTATACCTGCTCTTCTTGTTGGACTGTGAGCCTTCCTATCTCGACTAGTTTGACATTACATAACCTACTTTCTGCATCTGAAGAGTATGAATTAAACTGTACAGTTGAAGAACCGAGTGTACTATCTACTAAACCTGCTCTACTAGTACTTAGTAGTATCTATCTTGTTTTGATTGTATCCATGTTTTCCGTATCAATTTTCCTTTTTGTATTTAGAATAATAATAACTCTATTGTTTTGTTGACAACAACTTACAAGCGGTGCTTTGACCCTTTGCCAGGACCTTGTAGTATTTAAATAATAACGACCAATGCCATCGTAAAACCTGCTTTGGCCCTCATCACGTGTTTGATAGAAATGGGCGCTAACACCACTTTGTCTCTTTCTTTCCTCGAACAACCAGCGACCGTTGTTGGATCCCATCACCTCTATCCTCCACTGACCGCCACTAGTAGATCCTGGTTTCCACTTGGTGTGGAAGCCTGTCTGTATACTTGGGTATTAGACTTTCAACTCACAAATCATGTATGGTGCAGAGTCCAGACTACTGTGTACAACTCTGCGCCAGTGCTACACAATATGTCTCTTATTTCCAGTGACGGCAAGCGTTCTGTTGTTCCCTTCTCATTCTCCTTGTCGTTGAAACATCATCTGCCACCCTCTCCCGAACTTCCAAAGAAAACAACACACCACAAGTCAGGATTCAATCTGCGCTAATCAATCAAGGATTTGCAACACTTGGTCAAGGCTCAATACTCTCTGGCTGGATTTGGAACTTGTGATTGGATCCAGAGTCGGAAGAGGGCAGAGGCAAAGCCCTTATTGCATACTCTCGGGGGGATAGAGGCAAGAGTAGTAAAAGAGAGGATAACAGTGAGAAGGAGGATAAGTGATGAGATACTCAGTAAGTCGTTAAAATCATCTTAAGAACTTGTTCTTAATAAGGCCCTTAAGATCCCTGCTACCCTTCCATTCTCACCGGTGTGTTTTAAGACCATTCTTAAGAAATACCTTCTTAAACATTCCTTAAGGTCCTTGTCTTTGCGTGAACCTT
>JADNRY010000528.1:0-40637 GCA_015501585.1 Rhodocollybia butyracea | reverse complement strand
ACGACGGAAGGCTGGTTTCGTACGCAGATACCTCATCTGGGTAATACTGTCCAACCGGACCGTCTCGAGAAGACGCGCTTGAGCAGGCTCTTCCCAGTGCACGCAGACGGCAGCGTAGACACGCAAATCTTCCAAGGTGAGATATTTGAATATTTCTGTGAGGAGCTCGGGGATAAAAAGGGCCGAGCGTGCTGTCAAAGGAGTCGCAAGGTTAGGTTGCACCTGGAGATATATCAATAAAATACATTAGAGGAAAGTCCCTGGCAACGATCACTTACTATTCTGTTGAAAGGTGCAATAATCGAAGACGACGTATGGTCGGTGGGTTGTTGTGAGGGCAAGGGCGCAAGCATTGCTGAACAAACAATTTAGAGCATCAGTAAACGGGAGGCACAGAATGCATACTAAACCGCTAGAGAGGAAAGCTGGAAGTTCAAGCGTGAGTTTAGAGTAGCAGAGAATATAGCACAAGGAAAGCGAATGCTCTTGGCTGGCCAGAGAATCTCAGTATATATAGTACATTAGTACCACACCAGACACTAAAAGTATGACGCTGCTACGACAATGATCTATTATCGCCTCATGAGGCTAGGCACTAGTAATCCAAAGTCGGGAAAGATGTGAGAGCGCGCAAACGTGAATTTGTGGCCCCACGAGGCTAGCCATGACGCAGCCCAGGAGTGCTTGAGCTGAGCTGCCAAAAGTATTCATATAGAAGTAAAAACCGAAGAATAGACATCTAATTGCGCTGAGCTGCCAAAGGTGACCAATCATATATATAGAATAGGTATCATTGATTGTGTTAGCACGAGGCTGACCACAAGGCAAGGTAGAATGGAGCGCTTAGCTTAATCTCCTTTGCGACATCTCCTTTGCGACATTCGCACTGCCACTTGCAATGATATTTAATCTACCCTCCCCTCCTCAAATGCGAACACTTACATTCACATACGACAAGCTTTTCTTCGTCATCTTCAATAGTTTCTTTACCTATGCATCATGCAAGCCTTGTTCATCTATCAGAGTCTGCCAGTGGCTGTGAAAGTAACACCAGTCAGACCAAAGAGATATATCAACAGTGCAGGGTTCGCTTGAAGGAGTGGTCCGTAGACGAGCAGAGACGGGAGATATGCGTAAGCAATGTCTTTTTCACTTTCGTATTACTTGTTGAATGTTTCTTAGAAGGTCATGCGAGCTGTCATTCGGGAAGGACTTGGAGTTGAGCGAAACGATAAAGCATCTGCGCTGCCAGGTACAAGCGAAGAGCGCTTGCATCAATTTTCTCGACACCCAGATGAATTCGGGCCCATGCTGGTGAATACCACCATTGACAGTGCCGGCTACACCACCGCTCCAGAGATGTTAGAATCTCCCTGGAACCTGGCTCTCATACGCAAGTGGGCTCTGCTCTGCGAAGAGATTGCGAATACATGCCCAGATCGTAACAGATTCGGGTCACATATGCAGCTACGCGACTGGCAGAAACAGATTACCGATCGCTTGTATAGAATTTCACTGGCCATAATTAAAGAGCAGCTATCCAAGAACGAGCAAACAAGAGCCCGTCTTCTTCAAGTCCATATGAGGCAGAAGGAGATGAAGGCAAGGACGAGCAGTAGACATGCAGTGAGTGCTCTTCAGCTCCTTGAATCGTCCTTACTCTTCTCACTATCGTTATCAGAAGGCAAAACGGCGAGCTAGCATCGCTGCGACCATGATTGACTTCTGCCGGAGGAAAACGACAAGGATAGTTTGCAGTTCTGGGAGTACTCTCTTCGATTGACCAAGCATCTTGGCGACGGAGGAATGTCTGAAGATGAAGATAGCTTCGAGGCTGTCAATATCGACGGTAGGACAGAGAAGGTTCGAGTGAAGGTGATAAAGGATCTTGACTTTCGACACCCCTCCATCGCTGCCCACTATGAGCAGGTGGATGCTACACCACAACACGGTGTCGAGGACCTTATCTTTAGTGCTCGAAGAAGGCCTAGGATAGAAAGAATTCGTGTTTCTGATATCACAGTGCGATCACCACCAGAAGGGTTATCTGCACTTGTGTATCGGCCAGGATATTTGGAAAACTTACTCCCTCACGAGCTTTCAGCGCTACGACTAGATCCCAATCCCTTTCACCTTTACCAGTTGAACCTCGAAACAGATACCGACTTAGATTAGATTAGTGACTTTCTTAGGATAATTTCTTAGGATAAGTAACGATAGTGTGCTTCGTTACATATAACACGAGCATTTCATGAATAAGCGAAATATCTCGGCCAAGCCTCAGTTTTATATGAGAACGAGTAGTCTCTTCTCAAATGATTAGCTAGCTAGGCAAGTCCTCGGCCCGCATAGTAGCTAAGTCTCTAGCCAGCTCTGGCCGTAGAGGGTTCCCGTGTAAGCCGCTGCCCCAGGTCTACTCTAGCTGAGCCTCGTGCCTCTTCCTCGACAATGACAATGACAATGATCACTAGTTTCTGTCCATCAGTACGTGTTTTATCTCTTTCATTTGTCAATAGTCCAAAATTTTTATCCAGCAATGCCATTCATCAAGCGTCCGAAAAATGCTTGGATTTTCTTTCGATTGGATATGCATAAAACTATTGTGGTTAGAGTATCCAAAGGCAACTCAGATTGTCCTCTCCAAGCGGATTTCTGATCTATGGCGTTCAGCTCCGCCAGAAGTCAAATCTGAGTACGTCGTAGAGCGAGAGCCGCTATAGACGCTCGCTTGACCGAATATCCTGGTTATAAGTACACCCCACGAAGGAAAGGGCCAAAGGACAGCCGGAGAAGCATGCACAACACTCAGCTTCCGCGTATAGCAAGCCCCCTCCCCCCCCCCCCCCGGTTTCCGTATCCTACTTATGCGGAGATTTGTCCTCATGGGCATTCAACCTCGGCTCGAATATGGAATGTCGTATATGCCACGGCGGAGGTCCAGGCCCAGTCTCAGTGTACTGAGTTCCTATCGCCGACTGATCTTTCAACCCCTATTCTCGATCTTCCGCACCGTTCTTCATCATCGCTCCATATTTCCCCGTGCACTATTCAGGCTCATCCCGGATCTGAAACTTGGAATCTAGACATTGAATTTCGTGTATGTTGTTTCGTTTGTTGCTCTTCATTATACTGATGTTTCGATATGCTTCAGTCCCCTCGCACATCTATACTACCAACCACCATCGATCCTTCGCTTATATGCAGAACCCTCTTTGACGACGACTTCAATGAACAGCAGAATCAGGATCTAGATATCACCACCTCAAACTCGTCGCATTGGGATGTGGAACAAGCCATAGCGGAGGCTTCCCTTCACCTGATGCCAGTTTTTCAACTACTCTTCAAGCTTGGGATCTGAACCCGGCCTGTGCTGTACGTCACTTCGGTTTCACCCTCTTAGGTCTGTACTGAAATTACTATGCTTCAGTCTCGGTCGAGCAAATTGTTCATGATCCGACCGCCGTCGATCCTTCGGTCCTTTCCACGGACCTCTTCATTGGTGGACAGGATAATGATAGTTAGTAGAGAAAGTCATCGAAAAGTCGTAAACAGCCAGCATAATTGATATAATATCGTGAAATTCTGTACAATATACTAGTAGAGTTCGACGAGTTCGACGACTGATTAATGACTAGGGCATTACATTGACCGTTATGCAGAATCGCGGTGAGGCTTGATATCGCACCAATACTATAGCTGAGTAGATCTTCGAGGGAAGTCGATCGTAAAAGTGAATCTATTCATCATAAAATATACAATAAAGATACGTGTTAAGGAACATCTTTGCAAGTGCGTAATATCATAGAGTTTTGGACTTCAAGGAACAAAATTAGTGATCGAGGTACCATAACTCAGGCTGCCAGTTTGCTCCCCCGCAGTGGACAAGTCGGGTTATAACCACTCTATCCATGTTTAAGCACATTAGATCCCAAGTGTGAGCTTGAGTATCTCTGTGGCGTGGGGGTGGCTGTTTCTAAAGAAAAATCAATACGTATCAAATGAATCAACGGATGTGCAGACGTACGAAGAACTTTTCAATGATCCGTCCAATTTCACCAAGTATGTAGATTCGTGTAGCTTCTCCACTTTGAGGACGGAGGTTTATCCGCCCTTTGAAGGATTCATATCCAGGCCACTGAAAGTACTGTGAGTCCATATGCGACTACAATAAAATGGAAGGAAAAGCTCACGACGATGTGCACATAGATCGTGCGATCTCTCAACTCCCTCAACGGTGCGTCCGATTTAGGCTCAATGTTGAGATCAAAAAACTTGGACACCTCGTTCAGAAGATCCTACTGCTCGGAAAGATACAGGTCGCTCCACACTGTGAAGAGGCTGAGGCGGACAATGTTCCGCAGTACACGGCTGGGGTGCGGAATAGGACGAGGGGGTTGGGTGTAGGCGGTAGCAGCGATGCTACGAGAGCTTGAAGAGGCGTAGGTGCTGGTAGGGATGTAACATCAGGCTGAGAAAATGGTGATTAGGAAAAGTACGACTAGAAAGGATTATTATATAGACTAACCTGTTTTGCCTGCAAGTGTTGAAATTCGGGGGCGAAAATGAGGTAGCCGGGCCATAGCGGTTCCTGAGAGGGGAGCACCGGATGCTGGGGAAAGTGCTGGGACAAGCTGGGTAGCCTGTACTTCTGGATGTAAAGAAAGATCCTGCGCTGGATAGGGCTGATGACTATATGAGCTACTGCCTGACGAATAATCAAGTTCGCCTTGAGTAGTGATATTGGTGTATGCAGAATACATCGAGGGTGGAGGATAGTGTTATTTCAGGAGTAAGATTCCATCCTTTAAATATGAAAAAGAAGCGGTCCAAGCATTTCATTGTCCAGGCTATGGACTATCTTTGTCCGAGCTATGGACTATCATTGTCCGTGCTTTGACTGCACAAACCACATTAGTTTCTTAATCTGGACGCGTACTTTGACGCGCCACTTTGATTGACTGCTTTGACCAGCCAGTGGCCATTATCCACATACTTGCTGCATTTTAATATATATATATTACTTGTCTTCGTGTTGAACGTAGGAGTCCTGCTGAAAGTTGAAGGCAGCGCTATACTGGAAGGAAGCAGAAAGAAAGCAGGAAATTCGGTGGCCACCGACCTGAGTAACATAGTCAGTCAATATAGTTCCCTTGTTTTTTTAGGTGGCCCGATTCAATGTAAACGGTTGGATACGTGGGAATGGACGTGGACCTGTGCACATGAAATGTAAAACCGAATGACCTGACTTGGCAATACCATCTCGACCCATTTGTACACATCAATTTTTACAGCTCACAAGCCTCGAATGCGTAATATCTAGCCACATAGATTACACTGAGAACTGCAGTCGTAGCTCTTCCGTCCTTCATTCACATTCGCCTCCAATGAGGGCAGGATATACTGCGAGGCCCTGCAGGAAAGGTCCTGTATCTGTACCTAGGAGAGCTCACAAAATCACTCGAAAACCGATTGCAAGCACAAACGTACAGGGCAAGCATATGATACATCTGTAGAGAATAGGTGATTCCGTAGGCCGTGGTGAGAGGAAGTCGAGCCATGAGTAAGGGTAAGACAGGTCATAACTAGTCGTTACAGCGCCCCACTTTTTTGCTGGGGAGTTCTTCTAAATGGAGAGGTAGAGGTATGTGAACCTAGAAGACTTCCCAGTAAAAAATTACTTGTGCTGTGGAGACTTGAGTGTAAAGGGAAGAGGGAGTACGGGGAAGAATTACTGAATAATTAACATATGAATATATTGGTAGCTTCAGCGGAAGACTATCCTTTGATTCCTGCCCCCCTGTGTTGATCTCAAAGAATCTAAGGATTGTAGACGGTTAGATGAACAGTTAGTAAGCCCATGGCGGCTCATAACAGGAGAGGCCATGAGGGTACTAGTATTCCGACGATCTCCAAGGAAATTTGATAATGGCAATAAATCGAGTGCGGGCGTCGCGCCTCTCGATATGAGCATGTGCTGGAAAAGCACCACCGAATCACCATGAGAAGACTGTGAGACTGTGCTAGTAGACCCCTGAATCATAATGAATGAACCATGAGACTGTGCTGGTAAAGCACCTCTGAATCATGAAAATGAGCTCCGAGATTGTGCTGATAAAGCACCTTAGAGTTCTCTAAGTACACAAATGCAAGAATCGTCGCGTGTTGTGAAGCACCACCCGACTATCGAGACTGTCCACCAAGACTTGAACAATTCATCCTGAGTCCTAAACAGATAGACTATGTTCCTCCGAGATTCCTTCAAAATGACTTCTAGTAGCCAAGAAGTCTGCGTGGCAACAGGGACACTGTGCGCGTTGTAACGAAGAGGAGAGGTAGAATTGTAGGTCGACTGGAGGATAGAGGGGGTGGGTTCGCTGTCGCATGCAGGTATACTGCACCTCGGGACTGGATCCAAACTGCATGCTGGGATAGCACCGCTCAGTATTTGAAATTCATACTCTGCAGTCAGACTCCTATTCCATTTCTCTCATTCTAAAAACTACACAAACTTCCGCCGTTGCCTTGAGCGTATTACCGCGAAAGTTTGTAGATAGAAGGATGTCCCTGGAACTGTGTGAATCGTAGTCTAAACCTTGAGCTGTCGCCGTAGCATGCGAGTGAGCATTAGATTGTTGAGAAGCCGTGGCATCCAGGAATGAGCAGCCAGATGTAGTAAACCAACGAAATTAAGTCGAAGTGATGGGAGCATTGCACAGCCAGTCGATCACGATCGAGGACGAGCTGATAGGTAGGTAGGTAGGTAGGTTTAACCGGCGCGGTCCCATTTAGAAACAGCCGGGTTCCACGCTACACATAGCGCGCCTGGGATATGTGCCGTGGGCATCTAACCTCAACGCTGCTGTGTTGAGAGGCTGGTTCCTCCGGACGCACAACGCAGATGTTAGACACGATAGAAGAGAACTGAGGCGCTTTAATAAATTTTCGTTACAATTGTTACTTAGTTGTACAATCCGTGTGTGCCATCACATTAACTCTAACATGGGACAGTAAACTAGGTCATATTTCCCTGTTGTACGCTATACAACCTTGCCTCAGGCACCCACATCACCGTACCTGCATATAGTGAGAGGACATCGTGGACATATTTACCGACAAGGGGCAGTAATTTCTGTCTAAAGAGGATGTTACGCAGGACGTCGAGTGTGGGCAATAAGGCCAGATCCTCTTTCAGTTTGGGGGTCAGCTCGCAAGCTGCAATCAAGAAAGCCTGACGGATCTGGACCAGGGCAGTGTTGCCTTTGCACTCTAGGAGGGCATGGCATTCGTCCTCTGTGTTCAAGTGGCACAGGCGGCAAAGGCGCCATTCGCGGGGGATAGCTGGTCTATTCCTTTCAGAGTAACGGAGTCGCTCCACGGACAGGGAATGTGTTGAAGCCACCAATCGTATGAAAGCATCTCTGTGTTTCGGAATTTTGATGTGCATGAGGTAAGGTTGAAAGGATATAGGGGGCACGTTAAGGTACCGTAAGTCGTTTCCTAGAGTTGAGCAATTGGGACGATCGAATGGGAGACGTGAACGCCTAAGGAGGCTAACCGATAAGGGTGTAAGCAGACTGAACGAATGCAACTTGCCAAAGTGGTTTCACTGCTGTTGTGCAACTTCACCTCTCAACAGGAATAAGTGACAGCGTGCAGGAAAGGCACCTTAATGGTATTCCACTTGAATCATACAGACGGAATGAACTAAAGGTCTGTGAATATAAGAGCATCTCACTGTCGTGTGCTAGTAGTGGAGCACCACTGGACAGCGTAGGATGAAGCCATGTGCAGGTAAAGCACCTCTTGACGTGTCGTCCTTGAATGAAAACAAATACGAGAAGTCTTCTCGCTTGACCTGTGTTGCGATCCGATATACAAACAGCCAAACGAACAACGACAATCACCATAAGTCTTGTTCACCAATCTTCAAAGTCTTCTCCTCCAATGCTGGACGCTGCATGCAAGTATAGTAATCTTAACAGAAGTAAAGTCAATTGGTCAAGGAGATGAGCACTAGTAAACTTGAAGGTGAGACATTGGCAATTCCTACCATACCCTGCCCCCCAGTTGCCAATCTCTTGCCTAAAGCGTAGGAAATCCACGGGCGGGGCGGGTGGGACCGAAGTCATCTCAAACTTAAGCGAATGCAGCACCGTAACCAACAGTAGCACTGTACTAGTTCAATGAACGAGGGGCCAATTGCAAAACTGAGTATCACTATATTGAGCTATCTGTATGTACATGACCCCGTACTGGCACAACACCACTGAGCTAGTATCAAAGTAGTAGTTGCGTGCTGGTGAAGCACCGCTCAACTATCTATCTGCCAGCACACCAAATCCTGAAAGTCGGTCCTAAGAATAAGTGAAGGGCGATGTCCGTTGTTGCCAGATATTGAGAGACATGTGTGCTCTATATCTTCTTCCACATAAAGATCGTCCTTGGCGTTGCCAAGTCCAAGTGCCCATCCCATTTCCTTTGCCTCTCGAGCGGTAACTCAGTCTCCTTCGCAACTCCCAACGTTCGAAGACGGTTATGACAGACTGGAAGCGAACTCCTGTTGTAGCAGCGGACGTCGCATAAATTGACCCAACAGCATATGAACAGAATCATCGAGCGAAGTCTGGCCTTTTAAGATGATAAGGGAATGAGGTCGTAATAGCAACAAGCGAGATAAGTCCAGATGGATGTTGAACGTTGAGCACTGAATATGAGAGAATGGAGAGAATGGATCCAACAGCAAAAAAGAGGAGAGGCGAGGTCCAGAGAAGACTTGAGAGGGAGCATCGGATGAGCAGCGGATCTAGAAATCGGGTGATGGCGATTATGAAAGGATGGGCCCGTAATCCAGCATTCAACAGACTCAAAAACCTGGCTCTGAGAAAGCCTACGCGTGTGGATCGTCAGAGATGCGAGTCATCAAAACTCGATGCCGCGTGCAGATAAAGCACCGCTCAACACGATAGGCCATGCGCAAGAGTTTCAGGTGATGGCTCGATCTCGAGGCGTGGTAGGAAAGTGCGTGAGTGTAAAATGGTGGTGTAAGGAATGGTTCGTCGGGAATGGTTCGTCGGGAATGGTCCGTCGTTGTATCCGTGAAGGCGGATTCTGAGATATCCAGCAACGTATGCATGATTGCCCAACGAGTCGGCGTGCCAAAAAGAGGAGCGTAAAGACAACATCACGAGCGCTGCGTATGTTATCTTCACGTTCTCCCACTGAAGTTCGCTCCCTCATCTTATCGAAATCCCTCCTGCCTAATCTTCAACACGTTTTATTCATGCACCTCCCATATACCTCCTACAGCTCTTCAAAACCCTCCATACTGCGTCCCCACTGCTTCGAGAGGCATCAGAAGTGATCCATTGTTGGTGCGCCATGGGATTGGACACGAGGGGCAGCTAACCAGAGGCAGTTGAAGGAGAATATATTTGGGAAGCCCGCTCATCAGATGAGAGAAGAAAGTGGGGTGGAAGAATGAGTCACGACCGGAACCATCGGGTCGACCTTCGTGAAAGTTGGAAAATCCGAAAGAGGCGAGATTCAAGAAGAGTTGCGACATCCGAGCGTGTCGTGGATGCCTAGCGCAATGCCGTGGAGGTACCTGAGTGTTGGGGCAGCGTCTCGTGGAAATCGTTGCGAGAAGTTGCTCCGTTTTTAGAGCGCTGCCATCATCGCTGTGCGGGAGTACTTGGAACTGGAGGAATGGGGAAGAGTATCGACATGTTAACTGAGCAGACGGGCGTAGATATAAGGATAGGGTTTGTTGTCACCGTCGTTGTCGGATGAGAGTCGTCGTGTGTTGCGGAAGTACTGAGATCTGTGATCCCAAGAGACAACTCCGCAAGCTGATCCTGTAGACTTGGCATAGAGGAAAGATGAGGGCAAGAGAGAAAGAGGGCGCCGTGCGCCGACTCGAATCCCAAAGTCAACCTTGTGGCGCTCTCTGCTCAGCGCTCAACATCAACCCTCCTGTGCTAATCCTCCAAAGTGAGCGAGAGTCCAAGAGTGATGCGCAGCGTTGAGTCTTTCTCCCTGCTTGTCTAGTTCATCCTTTACTCCGCGACCCAAAATGACGTCGCCGGTGCCATGGAATCTATCGCGACAGGAGAAATGAGATTAAAGGCGATGATGCGCAGCAAAGTCGACGATGAAACACTGTTAGAGAACAGGAAAGTCGTTGGCGGTAAAAGGGAGAGGTTGTTATACGCCAATTGTTTGTCAACGTGTCAGAGTACTTGAAGTTGAGGGTTGTGAGAGATTTAATGAAATTTGGGGAAGAAATACGTACCATCGAAGATCATCACGATATTATTTAATGGTGATGGTAAAAATTGCAAGCCTTCATGCTTGAGAGTCTACCGGGAGCGCCGATGTAGAAGGCGGTGAGATTGCGTGCGGCGAACGATCTGAGAGGTTACTGGGTTAGAAGACGCTGAGTTATGCGAGAGAGTGGTGCAGTGGGCGGTAGTGCATTACTGAAACTGGACGGAAAAGGGAGAATGTCGTTCGTTGAGAATCTTTCAAAGAATAATCCATCTGAGCGGAAGTAAAATCCAACAACATACCTAGCTCTCATCACCAGTACGAGTTTATTTTTGTTGTCCTTTATACCGCCCTCAAACTAAGAACGCCGAGATTATTTACCAACATCGAAGGCAACGTCAGCTGATAACAGAGGAGTCCACCGCTGGCAGAAGAGACCCAACTTTCACGACCACTTAGACTCTATTCGCGGCATTAAAGGCTCCTAGAGTTTGACATGGCAGGAAAGAGGGTTTAAAATTAGGCGCGCGCTTATGCTCATGTCCGCTCATGTCCGCTCATGGACACTCATGATCAGTACGAAGTAGGCTTCATCCGAAAAACTGTGAAGTATGCTGATGGTAGACGGGTAAGCTCTTTGCCTCATTTATTCTGGAGTAAAACCACTTAAGTATGATCTCAATTTAGGTCTACCAAGTTCATGTGAGTTTGAGTTGTTCTAGATGTTTAACACCGTGACCTAGAGATTATTTAGTGGAAAGGATGGAGAACAGCAGATGAAACATACGAAGACGCAACGTCTTTGGCTCAAGCTGGAAACAGTGTGACGGAGTTCTGGGTTGCTTTGACTCCAAAACAAATCTTCGGCGGGCAAGGGCCGTCTGAAGTCGAGGCAAAGAAAATGTTCATAAAATCAAAACGTAAGTATCTTTGCTCCTGTGTTCAGCTCTCTCTCACCTGGTATAGTCAAAGAGGACAGGAAAAGTGTAAGTTATTCATTGTTACTATATTTTAACATCCTACTACAATTGCCATCAAGAGAAATCAGGTCCCAGACCCAGGACCTTCTGACCCGCTACCGTATATGATAAGCTCCCCTCCTAGCCTGAGCCCCATCACTCCTGTCGCGGACGCTCCAGATGCCAACCCTATTCAGGATGGTCCAGTTTTCTCTGAGGTTATCATTGTCGACCCCCAAGTCCTTTGGCTCCCACCAGACAGAATCGGTCTGGATCTTAACGACCATCAGACATTGTACAAGGTAATATTAATTGAATTCATTTTACTAGCTCATTTCTCCTGCTCAGGCGGTTTGCAACAGCTTGGGTTCTGTACGCCTGCAAGGACATGATTTCTTTTTGCATCTTAAAAAAGATCGCAAAGACGTAAGTGATCCTTGTCTGCCTTTGCTTGATGTACTTAGTTTGCCTTTACTTGTAGTTCGCACAAGACTGGTATCTGACTGAACGTTGCATTGTGAGTTGTTAGTTATTTTGTGTGCCTTTGCTTGTCACCAATATATATGGAACAGATATGTTCGGACGACAACGCATCAATCCGAGGTATCATGACCTGTTCTGGTCGTGCGAAGGGTTACTGTGCAGAATGCATAGTCACTCTACTGAGAAATTCTAGAGCAGAAAATTTGACTGGTCGAATTCAATGTAAGTCATTTCCTATCTACATATTCACAATAAATTCTGATGATACTTTGTTAGGTCCTTGTTGTCGGCAAGATGGGTACCTCGTAGCGATTGAATGGATCTTTATTCACAACCGGGAAACTAGAAGTAAATCGAAGAAAGAGGCCAAGAAGATACGCGAACGGGCAAAGAAACTGTACAGAAAGAAGCTAAGGCAGGATGATCTGGAAGAAGGAGAAATTCCAGAGAGTCACATCTAACTCCAAAACGCGAGACATCAGGATTAGAAATACTTCCCAAAATATATGGACCTTTCATGTATGATCCACACAAGCAGCCCTATCTACTAATCCAAGTCAGGCCAGAAATACCCGTTCTCACAGTGACTTACTCATAAGTGGCTCCTTGGCCAGATCTCTCCACAATCATGACAAAAGAATAATTTGAGGACGGCACATAGGAGGTAAGTGTCCTGTAAATAACGCAAGAATATTGAAAACATACTTCGCCGTAACAGTCAAAATACGACCATCGAACAAAACTCTGACTTTCGACACTTACAACACCTCGGAGGATCAGCTTACGACGTGAACACCTTCTCCGTTTCGCAACCATACCATTTTGTCTGAGGTGCAGAGGAATTCGATGGTGTACTGATTGGATGTATAACTCAATTGCCACACTCGTACTCGACGAGTCTATGTGCACCAATGTACGTCGTACGCTACATGTCCTAAACGCTATAACATTTAGATAAGCTAGATTGGGCAACTGAACAGATTGCCAGGCGTCCATTGGAAAGGATTCGTTAAGCCAGCAAAGGTTTAACGTTGTTAGATGTATATGGGAGAAGCATTCAGGCAGCGGAGCTCTGGCGCCACGGAGTACCCCCACTGTCAAAGTTTGCAACGACGAATATACCCTGAGTAGGTCGACGACTGGACAACCTAGCGCTGCCTTGATTTCCAGGATAGTTAAGTTCCGAGTGTCTAGTGCATGCAGTAAGTCAACGGTGGTGGAGGCGCTAGCGGAATAACCCGTTATATGAAGCTCTCTGAGACGAGGGCAGCAAATGAATGATTTGACGCGGGCCAGCATGGACTCAGCCGAAATCGTTAAGCTCTCAAGAAGAGGCAAAGGGGATGTGTTGGCAGCTGTGTCCCCGGGATGTGTGAGTGCGCGTCCAAGGGCATGTTCAAACTGATACATGGGAAAAATAGGAGCTTCAGATGCTTCCACCGATTTGCCTGGGCGACCAAATCGTTCAAGATGCTGCGGCCCGCGAAGTCACTTTCAAAAGTGCAAGAGAATTCCAGGGTGATATTCAGCGGAGTGGATCCGGAGCGCGGAATAATGTATTTCCTGAAGAACACATTCCTTTTAGTAGGGATTCGGCTGCTCCCAATTCTGACGCTGATGAAAGACCAGAGGATAGGTTGCAAGACAACCAAGGTGCGCCACCAACAACAAACATGCGATATCCTGAATGTATCGAGCCTCGTGGCAGGAAAGTGATGATCCCCGAATATCACTGGGTTTTCTTCAACGATGAAGATGAAGATTTCGGTCAAGAGCTCTGGTGGGAGTCGGTGGATTGGGGAAAGTAACGATTTTTGGAGTTTCAGAAGCTGACCAACTTCGTCAGCAGCAGTGAGGCTACGGTATAAAGCCTGCCAGCGAGCCTTGAGTATAAGATGCTTTAGGTCAGATATGTCGCGACCCGTTATGGGGACATTGTTGGACCTACATCTGAGGAGGAACTCGGAAGTTGAGCCAAGCAAGGACTGAGACATGGTGGATGGTTAACCCGGTCGGGGGTGAGACGCGCAGTGGCTATGCACCGAAGCCTCCAAATCGTCTGGTACGCTACAGTCGATGTTCCTTCGTTGGGACATAATTTTTTGAAAATCAACCTCCGTCAAAACTGAAAAGTCCTTGACTATCCTCAGAGCTTCTCCAGAACAAGCCAATATCAGTCTTGCGTCAGGTTTGCCAATTCTGTATCTTGTATCTCCCAAGGAATCTACTTATTTCTCTCAGATGGACCACAATCATCCGATCTCCTTAAACCCATATTCATGGGATGCGCTACCAAGTCTCCCAAAGTTGTTGCTATCTGTTTAGGGTCTCTTCAACGCCTAATATCAATGAAAGCTGTCCCAAAATCCACAGTTCCAGAAATCATCCGTACGAATGGACCACAATCATCCGATCTCCTTAAACCCATATTCATGGGATGCGCTACCAAGTCTCCCAAAGTTGTTGCTATCTGTTTAGGGCCTCTTTAACGCCTAATATCAATGAAAGCTGTCCCAAAATCCACAGTTCCAGAAATCATCCGTACGATGGGCGATGCAATGAGCCAGGGCGTTGACATTCAGCTCAAAATCTTACAGACGCTATTGGGGCTGATAACGAATTATTTGGACGTGCATGACGTGTTATTAGGTGATGTGAGTAGCTCATCAACTCGATGGAGACGTCAGGGAGACGTGGTGTTTTGGAAACCCTGATCGCTCAAGGGAGCTTGTGTTAGGCTCTTTTGTTATGTTTCAAGCTACAAGAATCAAAAATTGCGGTAGTCTCCAGTACGGCAGCGGCGACATTACGACAACTCGTCATGGTGGTAATGGACAAGATGGTCGACGAGGATCGCAAAGATGCTGATATGGAAGCTGGTGAAAAAGAAGTAACTCTACCTGATGGATCTACCACTCGTCTTAGTCCTTCCGCAAAGGATGCCTATTCAGTATTCGAAGACTTGTGTCTTTCAGAAAAGCCGAATTTCTTAAAGTTGGAATTTCTACACAAGACATTTGCGTTAGAGTTGATCGAGAGCGTGTTGACGAACTATCACGTACTGTTCAGAAAGGTGCTTTTACATTGAACCTTCCAGTTTACGATCCCTCACTTATTTGTTTTATACAACGTGCTCCTCCGGCATTGGACTTTTCATCTCTACCCCCCTCTGAACCTTCCACAAAACACCTCCGCATCGTAAGGGACATCATCGAGAATGGTTGGCCTGCACTGCTCGCCGCTTTGTCGTTTGTCATTGCCACGAATCTTTCCGACGAGTTGTTCGTGGATGTTTTGGCAAGCTATCAGGCTATGACGAATGTTTCTGGGATGCTGGGTCTTAGGGTAGTCTCAAGTCTGGACTCCTATACCGATCCACAGACCCCGCGCTCTGCAGCGGCCTCCATTTCGGAAAACCTTGGTCTGAGTCTCAGCGGCAGCGGTGCTCCAACCTCACCACCTGGGTTGTCCGAACGCAATCTCGCTTGTCTAAAGGTTCTAATCTCGAGTGCGATGTTCCTCGCCGGAAGTCTCGGCGAAAGCTGGTTTGGAATCCTGGAAGTGCTCCAGAACGCAGACTACGTGTTAACCAGCAAAGGACTTGGTTTCGGGGTCGCGCCACCTGGTAGTAAAGCTGGGGCGTTCTCGCCTGGGAGGAGTGGCGGTAATCCACCTAGTCGATCGGTGTCCATGTCCATGTCAACATCCGGGTCAGGATCTGGGCTTTCTTCGACGGCGTCTTCACATCCTCAGCAGTCTATAGCCCGTCATCCTCTCCTTGTAGATCTTGACGCAGAAACTATGCTAGGCGCGATGCAGCGCCTCTTTGACGCATCGAAGAGTCTCGAGGACGGGGCGTTCAAATGTTTCGTGGACGCACTGTGTAAACTCAGTGCAGAAATGATTGGGATGCAGACAGATGGAGATGGCTTAGAAATTATTGCTGAAGATGGGAGCGTAGAAGAATTAAGCAGTCTCGGTACTGCTATTAGGGTTGGGCGTACCTTCTGAGAAAAGCTATTCGACCCTGATTAAGATTGCTTTTCAGTCACTAACACTTGTTTGTGATTCGGTCTCCGAGCTCTCTGGTGAGCATCTCCGGCTATGTATTAGCACGTTGGGCCACTTTGGACGCCAGGCAAATACCAACATCGCCCTCACTGCTGCTGCGAGTCTTTTGTGGAGTGTTTCTGATGCAATCCAAGCTAAACGCAAGGATGCTGAAAAAGAGCCGGAATATAGTGCGCTATGGATGTTTTACTCCTTGAAGTGTTGGGCCTGTGCACGGACGATCGACCGGAGGTTAGAGATGGTGCCATACAGACCTTGTTCCGGACCATGCAGTTGTACGGGGCTACCTTGAGTTTACAGACATAGGATGAATGTACTTTTCAAAACTAGTAGATGCAAACAGTCTTCTGTATTCGTAAAATTGTAGTAACTGTAGAAAAAATCTGATTCGGCAAGCTACGTCGGAGGAGCCCCAAAGGGGATCACTAGTTGTCAGGCAAGGTCAAATTTCAAAGGTCGCCGAATTTTGAAAGCAGAGAAGCAGAGAAGCACGCGCGGCGCTTCTCTACTGACTGGATTTCGGCAGCGGTCCACCAGCAGAATTTAAAATAATGCGCCTTTACATAATTCCAAGATAACTATTTACGTACACGGGCAAAGCGTTCTATACCAATACAATATCAAAAAAATATCAATACAATCAAGAAATCGTTACAATACAAAATAGAATATAAGACTAGAGACGAGAGTGCATTGCTAGGACAGCTGGGACCTGGTTGGGGCTCAGCGTAAAGAGCTCTGTGTGCCTTCGCTGGCCTGATGAAAGGTGAATCAAGAAATAGGTAAGAATAGCAGAAAACGTACAAAATTGACACCGCGCGCGGGCTCTATCAACACAAATTCTCTCGACCTCGAGATGAAAAAAGGGCTTCTGATTCCAAAAGCGTTGGTACCGTGATAACGAAAGAGAACAAACCTACCCTGACGCCGCCGAAAATTCACCAGTCGAATGATAACCAGTCGCGCTCGCGCTGGATTAGGACAGACTCGGTCGTGTTCACCGAGTCGACGAGGTACATCAATCGTCATCCCGATCTTTAAGATCCAATCTCCAGCTGCAGTGACCCCCTCGAATAGAATGTACACGAAACCCCATCCATCAGCGACAGAGGTCGGGCGGCGGCGGCGGCGTTGGATAAGACGTCTCAAGATGCGAGCCGGGCGTCGAGCCATACGTGGTAGGGTTTATCTCGAGTAGGAGGACCTTTGGAAGAGATAATGGAAATTTTCGTCGATTAAAGACTCGGAGACGCTTGAAAATCCGTGGGGTTTCGAGTTGGTAGGAAGGGAAATTTTCGTCGGTTGTGTGGTAGTACTGTAGTCGGAAATTCTCGTCGTCGATGGGAGGATAGAGTTTGGTGCTGTTTTGAGTGGGGAGGACTCGAGTTGGGGAGTTTGTGGATAGGACAAGGGAGATTATCGTCGGTTGGATGACTCGGAGAGAAGGATGGGGTTTTGAGCTGGTACGAAAAGGGAGATTATCGTCGGTTGGATAACTCGGAGAGAAAGGATGGGGTTTTGAGCTGGTAGGAAGAAGAGAGGATTGAAGTTCGGTGAGTTTTCAAGTTTGTTGGAGGGTTCTGGGTTGGTACTTTTTCGATGGTAGAGGGCGAGTTTGAGCGGTTTGAGAGGGAGGGGGAAAGTGATTTTATTTGGTTGATAAGATCTTTGTGCTTGTGTGTACAACCGAAAGTTTATAGGATTATCCAACGAACATTATTCCGTTATAGCCAATTAGGGCCCTATACAAGCTGCGCACATCCAACCGGCCGTTCCTGAACATGAAGAGCAACAACAGGCTGTACGAGGCTGGTGCACAGAGCCGTCGTGTATCACAAGCAGCAAGTAGTTTTTTCCCTCAATGAAAAATACAACGAATCTACTATGAACGAGGACGGAAGCAGACCTGTAATAGATTCGACGCATCTACGGGGCTGCAAGTTTTCGTTCCGAATATAAATAGTCGCGTAGTTGGTAGGCGCAGTGGGAGGTAGGAGACGAGTGCACGAGGGATTCTGAGAAGGCTGGTATAGTCGTGGAGAGTTTGGACTGACGATACTAGAGGGTACGTCGAGTAACCAATTTATCAGATACTTCAATTCAACAGCGTATCCTACGGCGTATATAAGGCACATGAGCTTCTAAGTTACTGGCTTGGGAACATATTACAAGGAAGAGATCGTCCTGGGTATAGAACAATGCCCTGCGCGAACACCAGCTTGCCCGTTGTTTGGCGCTGCGCTGTCGGTATAGAGAATACCGACAGTCTCGCTAGCCCAGCGTTTACCAGGTACAGAGAGACTATTCATATCTGTAACATGCTCGCATGCATCCCATGGTTAATACGTACCATAGCATACCAAATACGAGAGTCGAACAGTCGGGAATGTCTTGATGCGTTCGTGGGCTTGTGAAGGTGCTTCCCAGCGAAGACCAGGTTAATTGCTTCGAAAATCGCGAGGGATACTTCTAGCGGGGAATTTGCATTGCATCATACAGTAGTATTAAGAAAGAACTAGTAATCCTCGTTCGGCTCCGCAAAAAGAATGTTCTAGCTATTCGAGAAGCATACCGACCGACGTCGTTGTAGGGTTTTGCCTCGTGTGGTGGCTGGCACTCCAATACATATGTGGTATCCTGTAACTTTAAGTCTAGTACTGCACATCACATGACCGAACTGCCCAGTTCTTGCCCAGTTCCTGCCCAATCATTGTCCAGTGATTACCTTGTAAAAATATCGCTCGAAATTTTTAATTAATCACGAGCGAAAAAAGATAACCAATTTCGTTGTCTTTTTCGGACGAAAAAGATAACAGATTACGGGCGAAATTCTTATCGAAAAAGATAATCAATTACAATAGATTTTTCAGACGAAAATTATCAAAGATTTACGGGCGAAATTCTATTTGTCTTTCAATTTATTTTTCGCACGAAAAAGAGAACCAATTTCAACCGAAATTCTTATCGAAAAAGGTAAATAATTACAGCAATAATTTCGGAAAAAATTTCGCCCGTTATTATTTGACGCTGGCGTAGTGAGTTCCGTTAGTCTATAGATTGTCAATGCTAGTAATTAGGATTTGATGCAAACACAACCTTGCGGCCAACACAAGACCTAGAAAGAGATAATATGAGGCTTTATAAAGAGACGAAGTGAATTTTTTTACGCACCAGCGGTCCCTCCACCTGGAAAGATATATATTGTAAGGCCTCACTGGAAGGAGACCAAGCACTTGTTTGCGTACCAACGATAACATAATTATAGGACTGCTCCGCAAAGGCAGCGGCGTCAGTAGTCAGTCCTAAACCGAGTCAGTTGTTTAATCAAGATGAGGTGGAATAAAAGCACCATGAAGTCGTAAAGCCCGAGTGTCAACAGCTGCTCCAAGAGCTAAAGGTGTAAGGAGAGAGAGAAGACACAGTCGCTGCATCTGGAAAGGAAGGATAAGGGTGGAAATGTCTTCAATTTGGCCAAACCTCTTTCTTTTATTCTACTACTACTGCACCATTTTGATCCCCGAACGTTACCGTGAATTCTTGAAACTACGCAACCCATTCGCGGCAAGTAAACCAACCTTCAAGGAGATTTCGACGGCGACCCAAGGTAATGCGAAGAGCGGAAAAGATCAGTATTATTGAGATTCTCGCTGTAGGTTGAGATCACACAGCGGCATCCACGTTTCTTAACCGCATCATAGCCCTAGTACTGACACGCATGCTTATAGTCAATTCGCGAGCCCCCTTGAGTAGTTGAAGGCTATTAGCATCGCAACCGGGAAAGAGTCTTCCTGCCGTGGCTTTTGACACTTTTTTAGCTCGTACCTGTAGGCTGTAAAAGGCCGTAAATTGACAAAATCGATAGGCTGTTCATTATCCAGAGCGCTTCACTCAACGTTTGTTTGGGAAAGCGGGACACGGTTGGACTGCGGTTATTTAAGTTGGCGTCCACTAAGGCTTGTAAACTAGGATTGTACTAGTACAAATTGAGTATGCTATGTAGAAGTAGTGCAATTCTCAGTAAATACTAAGACTGGGATAAGAATTGATATGAGCAAGAGGATACTCCGGGTCCTTTTCACGGACGTATTCTACTCCATCGTCCATAACTCTATCTGTAGCAAGGCTTTCAGTAGAAACGCTAATTTTCAAGAACAAGCGAGTCTCAAGAGTCCCAGGTCCAATTGCACAATGCAGGGTGCTCTGTATGCTTTGCACCTTATCGTATAAAAAGTGTGCCACAGTACTAGGGTTTAGAATCATGGCTTTGTGTTTGCACTGCCAGGCAATGTACACAACCCGTATACCATTCAACTCCCTTCGCATCGAAAAGGGAAAATTGAAACATTCTGGTGTACCCGCTTAATATATTCGAGCGACGCGTGAATCAATAATAACCAAGTACTTACTGGATATTAAACGAGTATTAAGGAAGAGTCTGTATACAGAGCACAGTCATTCCGGGAGTAGCCTACATCGTACTTAGTTGAGCTGTCATAGTCACTGCATACTATCCAAGCTTTTGGTCAACTCTTGGTAGTCCCCGCCCCCTAAGGCTAACGAGTAGTCGATGATGATGTGCCTATTTCTAAGAAAGTACTTACTCGGAAAGCTTACATGCCGACACGCGCGTACTGTTCAATGTGTCGCTGACTATTCCGGATCCAGCCATGTACAGTGTACTGTCCCGAACGCAGATACATGCACTGATCTATTCACTTAAAATCCTTGATAGATAGATTCCCGAGAAGGCACAAGAAAAGATTTAAGAATTGAATATCCAAGACCATGATCAAGTTAAATTCTGTTTGACACTAAACACCATCTGTTGCAGTGTTCTCAGATCAACTACATAATATATCAGTTCGTTACGGTCGGATGGAAATGAACTCCCCATACTGTGGCACTGCATCCGAATCCCTCCCTGCCGCCCTCCAACGCCCTCCCCTCGACTCAAAGATCATACTTCTCGGTACCGATACGGACCGGAGTAAAAGTAAAAGCATTAATATTCTTACGACCTTCGCTCATCACCGAAAACTTACGCAGAATGTCAAGTCGTCGGATTCCCGACGTTCAATCCCAGTGGGCGTATTAGCGTGACGCCGTGCAGGTTTTTCTTTGTACATAGGTTGTATATAGTTTTGCCCTGGTTGTACGCCTGTTTTTTTTACATGAAATATATCATTTTCGTAAAATATTCACCCTAGTATGGAACAAAATCCCAAGTATGTATTGTATGGAATACCAGCATGGGCTGCATGGGATTTGTATGGAGGAGTATAAAAGTTTTATGTACCCCCTGATTTCAGATTTCTCATACTTCGTATGGAGGTGTATGGATAGTATGGTGCCATACTCCCCATGCGTCTTCCAACTTGCTGATGAGTATTCAGTTGAATCCCCTTTTCATCAAGCTAGGACATGCTTATAACTCGAAACCATGATTGGTTCTCTATGTACACAGGTAAAATTCCAGCTTGAAAACAAATTTCCTTTCTCCCAAAAACGACTACTAAGAAAAAGGACTTGGTATCCGCAACACTTATCAAGGCTTAGATAGAAAGATGGCATTAGAAATCGAATGCGAGTATTCGGTGTATAAAATATGGAAATGAACAATAATCTACGAAAATAACGAAACAAACTAAAAGACACCCGAAGTCCAACACACGACCGAAAAGGATAACGGGTAGTCATTCAAGAGTGATGGAAAGAATGAAAACTGGCCTTAGAGATTTTCGTCTGAGTGAATGAATGAGCATCGTAGGAAGACCTCTGGACGGTTAAAGGAACAAGGCCTAAATACTATGTTGAAGCCTCCTTAGTGTATACACTTGTTCGCTTTTCAGTCCTAGTATGGAGGATTTAACACCTAGCGGTGCAGAGATGCACGATGAAACGAAAAGCCTGCATGGTGTATTGATATTCTTAGGTAGGTGAACAGGCGCAGTTGAGCAGGGAAGGGGTAGGAAGTAACGTGGTTCAAGGAAGTGGAACTGAGGGGGTCCAGAGGGCCGGGGCACGGAAGGAAGGGGGGGTTTACAAAGACTCTGCTGATCACACTGAGGAAAAGACACGGACAACCAACAACTTCATTCGTTCGATACAAAGAAACTATCACAGGCTAAGTATTACAACAATATCCGAGGTAATGATTCAATTCCAAAGTCTAAAACAGCGAGGAATGAGCGATCATGAACAGGAGAAACGCAAAGGAGACACACTACTGATTCAGAACTCTAATCCAAGTCATCACCGTACAAGGCACGGCGTGCAGCACCGGACAGGGAGGATACGCGATGCTCCTCGTGCTCCCTTCGCCGAAGTGGTTTGGCAGGAGGATCAGCAGCACCGGGAGCATAATGCTTCGAGTTGTGCACGTGCCCATTGAGTTGCTCCTCGAGTTGCTGAAGAGAAAAAGGACTAGGAACTTGACCATCGGGAACCTGAGGATTGGCAATGGGGCTGGGGGAGGAGCGACGAGATCACCATGACCATTGTTCGGCCTCTTGTGATCCTTTGAGTCTGGCTGTGGTCCCGCAGGCTCCTGTTTGCGTTTGCCACTACGCCGAACAAGCGCATCTGACCCGGTAGACAGGGGGGTCAAAGACCCCGGCGTAGTTCCAGCAATAGACAAAGAGGACGCTGGGGCACCTGGAACAGGAACAGCCAGAACCGATGAAACAACTCCCACAGCGAGGATAGCGGTAATAACAGAGCGAGAGTAGACCATTGTGAGCTGCTTGGGTAGTCGAAAAAGGATGAATGAAGAAAAAATGTCTAGGACCAGGTTGTGTGTGGCAAGTTTTTGAGAAGAGACCAGCTCTGCTAAGGAATCTGGGAGAGCCCGCGCTAGGCTTTTATGACCTTCTGGCTTACCTGACCACCCTGGGTCGGCAGGCCAGCCGTGAAAGCCGCACACGCAACTCGGACCTGGCTCCAGCCTGGCTCCGCATTTTCTAACCTCGAAACTCTTCGAAATCGTTTGTTCCCCAGAGTCTACATAGCATTCAGTCACAGAAATCTCCTAAGTACAATCAGCTGGTCATAAGAAATCAAATCCAGCTTGCGAGACCCCCATTCGGGACTCGGAAGGTTCGTATCCAATTTTCGTAAATGCAATAAATTTCTTTTCCGAGTGTTCTCAAGTAGTCTCCCCTAGGCATACTCGAGCTATGGTACAACCTACGCAAGAGTTCTCAAGGGCATGAGCTATCATGCCCTTGACTTCCCCCTCGGATTAAGCGAGTCGGTGAATATGGCGAAAATCATTTATTGACTAGAAAGTATATTCCCACCACCCAACCACCTTACATATCACATCCAGAGGCAATTGGGAAAGGGATTTCCGAGCTGTGTGATTAAAGATTTTAAAATCGTGCCTGTAGTTTTTCAAAAAAATTGACCCCCCAGCCCTGGAGAGCTTGCGCTAGTCTTTTATACTAATACACTAACTGAGACGATCAGGCCAGCCGTGAAGGCTGCACACTAGTAAGTACCCTCAAAATCGTTGTTACCCACAGAATCTGTATGGCCCTAGTGGGCCCCTCTCTCTTCTAAATTTAAGATCTAATTTCAACCATAATGCAGACCTTCCTTCCCGCAAAACTTTGAACTCGCCTGAACTTTGAAGACTTAGATGGATCAATAAAACCCGAGATCTCGACGACCATTGAATATTAAATGCCTACTATCAAGGAATCGAATGCAAATTTTCTGCTTCGCTAAAGAGAAGAGGATGAAAGTTGGCGAGTTTCTTAACGCGTTCAAATTTCCTCACGGGGGCCAAGAGCACAAACGATTCTAATCTGTCTAGACCTTCGCGATTCGTACGGTACGTACTTGGACCTACTTAGACTCATTCCTTCACGAGAATTCGAGGTGCCTGCTGTGAAACGGGAAGCTTTCCCGATTTCACTGTCAGTATGTCGAGTTGGTGATAAGGATATCATTGTCAAGAATTGCCATCGAGATTGATCATTGCATCGCCGCCAGGGCCAATTTCATCGACGCAGTGCATGGGGCCAGCGTGGGGCTTGACGACCGATAAGAGAGAATCAGAGACAGTTTGAGAGTTGCTTGTAGACACCCGTTTACCAAGTACATATGTAGATGGGTTAGGTTGATTGCGTACTAAAATGGGTTCAACATTTGTTGGGTCATCGTGTCGATTGAGCGGTTATCATGAGCGTTCAGTACTCAGTCTTTAACGCCGGCGTCGCGTTTCAACACGATCCACGATCGTTTCTCTCAAACATCGGATCGCCAGTTCCAACTTGTGGCTGTTTTTGAAACTAGCTCTAGTGCCATCTAATAGTAATAGCTCAATCTGTAACAAGGACCAGAATAAACCCAAGACAAATACGATACATATGCTTACATGTGGCACTTTTGCACGCTGAATAAGTGCAGTGCGAATAAATGTTTCAAGTTGGCGGTATGGGCTGCAGTTGAAAATCGCAGATCGAGGGTCAAGAAGACGGGGAGGAAACACGGAGGAAACAACGTGCTTACTACTTAGCGTCCAGAATGCGTCAAGTCACATCACCCTTGCGTAAACAACCGACGAATTGACCATACAACACTTGAGAACGAAGTAGCAAGTCAATGAGCTTAGGCCTTGGCCTTAGTAGTGGCTCTGGCTGCCTAAATCTCGTGTAGGTGTCGTGTACTTGAAAAAAAGTAAATGTAGCTCGACGTCGAGCAAAGCAAAGACTCGTGTGATCACACCGAGCAAATAGTCACAGACAACCAACAGCTTCATTCATTCGATATCGATACAAAAAAAACTGTCAAGTGGTACAGCAGTATGCAAGGGAATGATTCAATTCTGAAATAGCGAGCAATGACCGATTGAACGAAGGTAAAAGAATCGTAAAGGAAACTCACCAATTCAGAACTTTAATCCAAGTCTTCACCATGGAAGGCACGACGCGCTTTACCACCGGCTGCCTTACCAGTGACTGTACCAGCGCCTACCTCAACGACTGGCTTAGCAGCAACTTGCTCTCTAGCGACTTGCTCACTAGGGACTGGCTCACTAGGGACTGGCGCACTAGGGACTCGGTCACCATTGACTTTACCAGTGGGCGGACTAACAGCAGGAAGACCACCGGGAAAATCGGCAGGAGAAACGACGCCCTGGGAATGACTCTCGACGTCCTGGCGAGCGACATCTTGGCGAACGACGTCCTGGGTTTGCGATCCCTTATTAGCAGCGTTCTTCAATTTTTTCTCTTCGTGACCAAGTGGACCTGGAGGGCCACGGGCGGCAATCTGCTGAGTAGCCGGGGTAAGACTTAGAGTGTTACGGCCACCACGGGCGGCGATGGCGATCTCAAAAGCGATTGGAGCTTCCACGAGCTTGACAATGTTTAAGAAGGAGAGGATACAATTAGCTAAAAAAAGAAAAAAAGACGTACCGGAGGAGTAGCGTGGTGGTCAGGTCCCAACGACGCTGAAGTGAGAGACTTGCCAATACGGAAATGGTCATGGCCATGATGGTGAGCGTAGTGGTGGCCATGGGGGTGGTGGCGCTGAAATAAGAGATAAATCAATAAAGTTTCAAAACAAAAGAAAACCACTCAGAATCGAAACTTACCTCATCGTCGAACTCGTGCTCTAGGCGCTGGAGATGCTTCTGAGCGACACGCAGACGGTGCTTAGCTTGGTGGAGATGGTGCTGAGCCTTGTGAAGACGATGTTTCTTCAAAGATATATGAACAACAGAACTAATAACGAGCAACAAGCGTAACCTTACCGACACGAATTCGCCCTCATCCACGAGAAATAAAAGCTGGTCAAGATGGTCTTTAGCGGCGCGGAGACGCTCTTTGGCAAGATCAACACGCTCAACAGCTTTTTCCAAGACGGAAAAGTCGTAGTGGTGGTGGTGGTGCTAAAAGATACGCTGTGGGAAAATGATAAGGAGTAATGAAATTAAAGGCATACATACGTAATCGTGGTCCCTTCGCTGAAGCCTTTTTGGGGGGTTAGGTTCGGGACCAGCCTCATTCTCCGAATCTAGCTCTTTCAAGGCGTTGAGGTGCCTGTCGAGCTTCTTCTGCTTGACTTTGTGGTTCCTCTCCCTCTCCTCCGCCGCTTTCTCCCTGTCTGCTTGCTTTTTCTCCTCTTGCTTCTTGGCCCTTATTGCTTTCTTCTCGTCTGCGAGCTCCTTTGCTTTCGGGTGCTCGGCGAGCCACTTCTCGTTATCCGCCTTTTTCCTCTGCTTTGCCTCGTTCGTCGTCGTCGGGAGTTTGCCCTTGCGCAAGCGCCCAGCCTTCTTGTCCTTCATGAGCTTGATCTCGGCGATCTGCTCCGGCGTCTTCTTGGGTTTCTTGTTCTGAGGCTCTTCATCGGCTAGGTACCCGGGATCGGACGAGGCGAAACTGGAAGCCCGTAGGCGCTTGCCGTCTTCAAGGCCACGACGAACAAGTGTAGATGAACCGGTCGACAGCCCGGTCAAAGACGGCGAAGCTCCTGGAGGAGACAACGCGGTTGGGGGACCTGTGGGGACGGGAACAGCGAGGACCGACGAAACGGCCCCAGCGGCGAAAATAGCGGTAATGACAGAACGAGAGTAGACCATTGTAAATAGTCAAATGGACTATGAATGAAGAAACGATGTCCGGCACCGGGTTGTGTGTGGTAAGTTTTTGGGGAGAGACCAGCTCTGCTAAGGAACTTGGATGAGGTTGCCTAGTCTTTTATACCTTGACCTGACCTTGACCTAGCTGAAACGGCCCTGAATCAGCCGTGAAGGCTGCGCATGGCAATTTTGTACCCTCAAATTCGTTTTTCCGCAAAATACCTAGCGTTATAATCTAGAGAAAGAATCTCGAAGCAGGATAAGAAATCATATCCAACCCACATTTTGGAGGACTTCCCGTGGTTTACAGACAAACAACGCTCAATTAACCGCTAGTAAGTGAAGGTCGAGCCATGTTGGTCGAGCTCCAAAACCAGCGCATCACGTTTGAAGACAAGATTTGAAATTCAACACCGGTCTTAAATCTTATCTTCAACAATCAAGCTTCAGCAAGCTCGAGTTCTGTACACCGTTTTTGCGTCCAGTAAGAGAGAATAACAGTAGGCTATCAATTTCACCGCGTGGTCTCCTTGCGGTGTTGTGCCATGATCTCTGGAGTGCACTCTATACCAGAAACAAAGCCACTAGATTAAGCTGGTGCTTTTCATCATCATATTCGCCGTTGCTCAAGGTAAGCCCACATTATATTGTGGGACGTCAGTTCAGGAGAGCTTACGTTCGCGCCGCGCGCCCTTCCAGGCCCTTCCTCCATTTGAGCGAGTCAGATAAATTGGCGAGAATTATTTAATATCAACTGGAAAGCTTACTCCTTACCGGTGGCCTTTGCGAAACGTCCAATGCATTTCCGAGGTGTTTTGAAATTTTTTCGAATTATAGGCATGATAGTAAGTTCCGAGTAAGTTTTTTTGGGAAGAATCCAGCTCTGCTAAGGAACCCAGAAGAGCTTGCGCGAGTTCATTATATTACTAATTGAGACTCCCTTAGCAGGCCAGCCGTGAAGGCTGCTCACCGCAAAGTTTCGTAGTTTCTGGTTCCCTCAAAATCGATTTGATCAGTCACCATAGATTTTGTATAAACCCGCCATGTTTCGTTGTTGGCCCTCCAACTTTTCAACTTGGGATCTAATTTTGAGTGGCCGTAATACAGGAAGGTCTGAGACTCTGAATGCGCCCTTGTTGACTGGTCATAACTGTTATATCTCCTTTTTTCAGGAAGCTCCTGTCGATTTCGAATCGCCCCCCGACGTCGGTCCACCAACTGCTAGCAGTACGAAGGCCTCTAGTGGAATTTTCAATCCCGCCCCCAGAGTGCCCTTCACAGCAATCCCAGAACCAAGGTGACGTGCTTCCCAAAAATCTTCTCGTCGCAACACCCGGTGCCGGTCGTCGTGCCCTGTGCGATTGATCATTTGCCTAGAGCCGTTCTGAGCCGGTGACTCTCCTTTACACTTTCCGTTCCTCTTCTACCTCACTCATTCCCAATAAAACACCGAAGTCACGAATCTCAATATACAGCCACTGATTAGATGCCTACTTTCAGGTTCAAGTGCAAGCTTCCTGCCACTGATTTCACCATCGAACCTCAAGCTCGCTCAAGAGAAGAGGATGAAAACCTCTTAAAATAGAGCGTGTACACGTAGGCTACCTTTAACGAATTTCTTAAAGTCGACCAAGAGCTGAAGTCAGACTCGGAAGAGCCGGACGATTTATCCACCGTTCAGCATTCAACTCTCGCCAGGGCATCAGATAGTTGCACCCGTACAACACGTTGGTCTTAAGTTATGTACCTGAAGAAGATAGCAGACCATGGGCTTGATCGTTGGGCTGATTCCGTACTGGCTGTACATTACAGCCACTGTATCGTATCTAACAGCGTACGTGTCGTGCATGCGCAAAAAAGCAAACGTAGTTTGGCGTCGAGCATAGCAGACTCAAATGATGACATCACACGAACGAAGAAAATACACATACAACCAACAACTTCATTCATTCGATATCGATACAAAGAAACTGCCAAGTGGTACAACAATATCTAAGAATATCTAAAGGAATGATTCAATTCTGGAATAGTGAAGGGATAAGCGATGGGGAAGGGAAAAGAAACGTGAAGGAGACTCACCAATTCAAAACTCTAATCCAGGTCTTCACCGTAAAAGTCACGACGCGCAACAGTCTGGAGTGGCGGTTGTGCAGCTGCACCATTCACAGCGGGAGGGCTGGTGGAAGGAAGGCCCTTTCCAACGGGAGGGAGCGGTGGGATTGTTGCGCCATTACCAACGGGAGGGGCGGGGGTGGGAGTGCTGCGCCATTACCAGCGGGAGGACTATTAGAAACATCGGTGGAAGCAGGGGCTGGAGTTTTTGAAGTAGCCGGGGCTGGTTCACCACGGGCGGCGATGGCGATCTCGAAAGCGACAGGAGCTTCCTCGTGCTTGGCAATGCCCTAAAAAAGAAAGGATAAAGAATAGTTACGACTAGGTCCAAAAAAAAGCGTACGTGAACTGGAGGAGCAGCGTGATGGTCAGGTCCCAACGACGCTAAACCGAGAGCCTTGCCAAGACGGAAATGGTCAAGGCCGTGGTGGCCGTGGTGGTGTCCGTGGTGGTGGTGGCCATGGTGACCGTGGTGGTGCTGGAATAAGATATAAGTTCCAAAACAACAATGACAACCACGCAAAATCGAAACATACTTCATCGTCGAATTCACCATCGTCGAACTCTCGCTCGAGGTGGTGGAGATGCTTCTTAGCAGAACGCAGACGGTGCTTAGCTTCACGGAGATCGTGCTCAGCCTCGTGAAGAGTATGTTTCTAGAAAGAGAAAGAGAGTTGAAGAACCGAACAAATAACAGGGAGCAACAAGCGTAACTTACAGACACGAATTCACCGTCCTCCTCGATATGGAACAGCTCGCGGAGATTGGCTTTAGCAGCGTGGAGGTGCTCTTTGGCATGGTCGACGCGCTCAACGGCTTCTTCCAAGGCAGAAAGGTGGGAGTGGTGGTGGGAGTGCTAAAACGTACGTGTCAGTGGAAAATTGATAGCAAGTAACAAAGTGGAAAGCATACGTGATGTTCCTCGTGCTCCCTTCGCCGACGTAAAGGAGCAACCTGAGTAGTATCGGAAGCACCAGGTTCGGTAGAAGCAGGTGTAGCCTTGTTCTGCTCTGTCTTCGGTACCTCTGTCTTCAGTTCTGTCTTCGGTAACCCGTGCTCGGCGTGATGAGCGTGCTGGTCTTGCTGGCCATGCTTCCTCTCCTTTCGCTCCTTCTGGTGCTTCCTTACAGCCTCCTGCTCCTCCGGCGTCATGTCCTTCCAGGGCTTCCCGTGCTTCTTGCCCTTCCTGCCCTTATGCTCGGTCTTGATCTGCTTGCCCTTGGACTTACCGGCATCGGCACCAGAATCGACCCCAGATTCCCCGTACCCGGAATCGGAATTCTCGGTATCGGAACCGTGTGGGCGTTCGTCGCCAGGGCCACGACGAAGAACCGCACCCGAAGGGGTCAAAGAAGGAGGGGCACCAGGTACGGGTGCAGGTACGCCAGGTACAGCACCAGTTCCGGGTGGAACTGAGACTGAACTCGAAGACGAAGGGGATCCGGCATTGGGTGTGTTACCTGGAGGAACGGGAACAGCCAAGACCGACGAAATAGCGCCAGCGGCGAGGATAGCGGTAACAACAGAACGAGAGTAGACCATTGTGAATAGATCAGATAGTCGAATAGAATGAAAAAAGGATGGATGAAGATACGATGTCCGGCACCGGGTTGTGTGTGGTAAGTTGTAGGGAAGAGACCAGCTCTGCTAGGGAATCTGGGGAGAGCTTTCGGTCTTTTATACTTTTGGCTTGGATGAAACGGCCCTGAATCGGCACGGAAGCCGTGAAAGGCGTGAAGGCTGCGCACACGGCAATTTTGACCCGCAGTTTCGCTCAAAACCGTTTTGTTTCCCGCAGAATCCTGCTATCGTCGTCCTAGCGAATGTTAATGAAAGCTCACTCAAAGTGGTTATAAGAAATCACATCCAGCTTACAAGACAAGAGGATCGAGTCGAGCAAGTAGTACTTGGACCCGTTTTAGGACCTTACCCCCATTTGGCGCGTTCGTTTCCAATTTCTGTACCTTTCTTCTCCAGTCTTCTCCCACTCTCCACCTATGATCTCATCCAATTGAGTGGAAAAATTTCGAGCTGCTCCAGAATGTATTGATTCTAGTTGGAGCGGGAAGCCCTCGTTACGTAATATCCACACTGTTTCAAGTGATTTTACTTTTACCTGATGCATATCATCCCAGCTCTTAGGCTCTCTTGTACAAAGATACACCTCGAAACCCTAGTGAAGCTCTTGAGCACTTGGATAACTTGGCAAATGCGAAATTGAGTGAGGGATCCGAATATTTCCTATTTTTTAACCGGGTTCACTGCTCAGTACCAGTGCTAAAGCGCTGATGCAGCATGTCGCATCTTTTCGCATCTTTTCGCGTCCATCTATATTTCGCATCTGATGTGATGCATCAAAAATCTCAAACAGGGTGATGAATTTTCTTCTATGTCAACCGCCCACCAGCGCCCCAGTATCGTGATCCGCGAACAGCCCGTTGGAGACGAGTATGTGTCTGTATGTGTTGGAGTCCAGTGTGACTTCTGGGTTTCACGAAGGGGAAGTACAGCCTCTATACAACCTCAGTTGACCTAAACTATTTTGGTCCTCGTCTCGAATACCCCACTTGTGGCAGTATTTCCGTCAGGCAACATCAGGCAACATCCTCCAGCATTATTGATCAGACAGAAATCACTCATGCTTGTTACTTGTATCGCCTCACTCACCAGTACGCTCCGCGAAGAAAATATTCTCAGAGGTTCAACAAAGCCACCCATGGCCAGTATCAGAGTCTTCTTGTCGTTTCTAAACGGAAAAAATCTGGCAAGCACTGGCTAGTATTGCCGGCGATCGCTTCTGCGTTATCACAGAAACTTGAAGCATGAATCTTAAAGCCCAGGCTGCCCAGCCACGGTGATTTTGCAAATGGATAAATATAACTTTACCGTCTATTTTTAATCCTATATCGATGAACACCAACGATGATTAAGCCTGGATCAGAAAGTGAGAAGCAGTAAAACAGTTGCAGAAACGTTTACCTTGCTTGCCTGTGAGCAAACGTATAGAGTCTGCCTAGGGAGACAAGCTCCCGTATACGAGTTGTGCATAATCGAAAATCCCAATTCGGATGTAACTCGGCGTCGATGGACCACAAAGATCGCACACAAGAGTGAAAAGAAAGACACAGACAACCAACAATTTTATTCATTCGATACAAAAAAACTGCTAAGTGGTAGACGACATATCGACCGGAAGCCTGTTAATTCTAAAATCGAGAGGAACGAGCAATGAGAAGAGGGAAGGAAAGCGCAGAGGAGACTTACCAACTCAAACGCACTCTAGTCCAGGTCATCGCCGTGCAAGGAACGACCCGTAGGCGTTGCTATTCCAGTTCCGGTATTATTGGGGAGGGGGCTGCCCGTGGTCTGGGATGGCCCTGGGGCAATACTAGCGGTTTGTGAACGGCGGGCGATGGTCTGGGATGGCCCTGGGGCAATACTAGAGGTTTGTGAACGGCGGGCGATGGTCTGGGATGGCCCTGGGGCAATACTAGCGGTTTGTGAACGGCGGGCGATGGCAATTTCGAAAGCGACAGGAGCTTCCTCGTGCTTGATAATGTTTCAAAAAGAAGAGATAATAAGTAAGAGCTATGATCAGTTAACGAAGGCGTACCTTGGAACCTGGAGCAGCAGCGTGTTGGTCTAGTCTCAACGCCGCTAGAAGTTCAGCAGCATCTGGTAGACCCTCCTGTATGAAGGGGGGCTATGATGAATAATGGTTTAGAAAATGAAGTAGCGCTGCGAAGTAAACAACTTACAGCGGCAGCCTTTCCGAAACGGAAGTGGTCATGACCGTGGTGGTGCTGGAACAAGAGATAAGTTCTAAAAGCAAAAGAAAAGCACGCAAAATCAAGGGCTTACCTTACGGTCGAATTCACCCTCCTCGAACTCGTGCTTTACCTGATGGAGATGCTTCTCAGCGATATGCAAACGGTGCTCGGCTTGATGGAGACGGTGTTTGGCCTTGTAAAGACGGTGTTTCTAAGGTGTAGTGTGAGTAGCAGAACAGACCGCAGGGAGCAACACGTTTAACTTACCGACACGAATTCGCCTTCATCCTCGATATGGAACAAGTGGTGAAGATGGTCTTCGGCAGCACTGAGGCGCTCTTTGGCATGATCGACGCGCTCAACGGCTTCTTTCAACTGGTGGAAAGCGTGATGGTGGTGCTAAAAACGTACGTGTTAGCGGGAAAAGGTTTTAGGGTAATGAGGTAAAGGGCATACGCGATTTTCCTCGTGGATGGACCTCCGCTGCGGGCCATTGGGAGTGTCACCAGCAGCAGGAGCCCCCTGTTGTGCTAGGCTCTGCTTGGAAGCATCATTGTGAAGGCCATTATGCGGATGATGATGGTGGTGAGCTTCACCGGATGTGGACAGAGGATTCACAGGTGTCGATGAAGGATTCGCAGATGGCGTTCCCGTTGTGGTTAAATCGGGAACGGGAACAGCCAGGACCGATGAAATAGCCCCTGCGGCGAGGATAGCGGTAACAACAGAACGAGAGTAGACCATTGCGAATATATCAGATAGTTGAATGAATCGAAAAAAGTATTATGAGTGATGTCCGGCAATAGGTTGTGTGTGGTAGGTTTTTGGGAAGAGACCAGCTCTGCTAAGGAATCAGGGAGCTTGTCCCAGTCTTTTATACATTTTGGCTTGCAATGGAAGAGGAGGAACTCATTATTGGTTCAAGTGCCGAACGCCGCCATTGATGGAATGGATGGATGAAAGTGTACTCCCATATTCCATCTCATGCATCAATAATCTCGAACAGGGGGTTGGATGAGTTTTCCGTGTATGCGAGCCGACAGTTCGTGATCCACACCCAAAAAATGCTTGAAGGCAGTTAGGCTTCCCCTGGATTTCATCACCTCGTTCTCATGAATCAATTCTGATAGATGAAGGAGAATACAGCCTGCATTACTTATCCTCAGGATATCTTTCGGCTTCGCTACAGAAGATAGGAGTAGCAGTACTTGCATCGGATGGTATCGCTCTCTCCATGACACACAATATCGTCACCCATTTGCTATGCACAGGTATTTTGATCAGCCAGAAGAAATCATTCACATTGCTTCACTCACCCCTATACGCTCTGCGAAAGGAAATACGCTCAGAGGTTCGACAAAACCCAGTAGCAAAGTCGTCAACTTGAGTTTTCTGTTTTTGAACTGAAAAATCTGGCAAGTATCGTCGGCGATTACCCGACATTAGCACCATTTACACTTAGGGGAGCAACAATGATGGAGCCTTCAACTTAAGTTCAAGCATCCAGTTTTTCAATAGTATTGATCAAGCCTGGATCAGAAAGTGAGAAGCTGTGAAACAATGGGCAAAAAGAGATGAGTGGCAGGTTTAGAACACCGAACACTGGGTGTCAGAGAAAAACTATAGGGCAGCCTCGGGACCACGGCAACAAAAGAAGATTGGATGGGACTTCAAGGGGAATAGCATATACTGTGCCAGAAAGATCGAAGGCGAAAGGGGAATCAATTACTAACACGAACAGTATGAGGGAAGGATCACGCGGGCAAAAAATAGAAATAGATTCTGCCAACGCCCCGACGGCTCGCAAAGGTCTATGAAACAAAAAAAAACAACGAAGTCTCTGTGGAGTCAGTCTACCATGACCTTCACGGTTACAATATAAATCCCACAGAACTCGTAGATGAGGCGATGGGCTAGAGACTCAAGAGTGCCTTGAGAGAGAGATGCGAGTAATTGGTCGGTCGGCTGGGATGTATATAGACTGCAAAAATGGATTTTTTAGATAGCGCTAATGAAGCGACAAAGGCCAGCTGTACTCGATCTAGGCCTGGCATGTCTACCTGTAATAACCGGTTCTTCGTGCCATCTACCAGTATCATGCTCATACGTAGACACTCTGCGAGATGCTCAGAGGTTCGTCAAAGCCAAGCTGGGGCAAAATCGTCAGTTCTGAATTTTCTCGTTTGAAAAATGGCAATCTAACCACTGGTAGCTTCGGGATACAGAAGAATGCGAGGGTAACTAAGTATGACGATGTCAGTTATGGGATTGAAGATGGAGAAAGGACTGGACGAATAAACGAATTTTCTGATAACATACCTTTCCAATCTCCAAATCGCACATAGCTCAATTACTATATCTCCTCTTCGTCATCACTGGCACTTGGAGTACCAACATCATCTTCCTGAATAGCTCCTCGCCCGCCCCTTTGTTTATTTCTGGATTCAAACCCTAATTAGTATCCTGTGCAAGCCAACTTCCGCTTCTTGCCCCCATCCTTGACTGAAAAAGTATATTCCTGTTGCCGTGCACGATCTGTAGTCGCCTTCCATTCTAGATTCGTCACCGCCATCTTCGACTTGATCATCCAATCGTGCGTCCCCAACATTGCCTTTTTCTCGGAAATCAGGTCACCGCTTAGCCGTCGTCGTCGAATGACTCAGTATACCGGAAGCTGAATCCATGGATCAGGACGCGTTTGAGGTGTCTTGATTGGAGTTGGAAGTCGGAAACTGTTAAGCTGCCTGCGACAAGAAAGTTCCTCCTATTCTGATAGGAGGGACTTTCATCCTTAGGGGCCTACATTGCCACCAGCCAGAGAAAAAACAAGCGTGAAGGACTCTAGATCATCACCAACAGTTCGAACGGGAGGCTGGGCGACGGATAGATGAGTGCCATGGATTGAAGAGCCACTATGAATTCCCTATGAAAAAAGTTAGAATTGACTTATGCGAGAACTAGTGAGACATACTATGCGCTCATACACCCTCCTGGTACTTGGAGTTCCGTCGATAAGATATCCAGTGGCGGTTCCATCAGATGATCGCACAATTATTGAGTTCCCAGGCGAAACATCGTGGTGTTCCATTTAGCCTTGTTAACGGCGTCGCGGTGGGCTATTTGGAGGCAATGTGTCAGAGAGCGAATGAAAGGGGTGGTAATGACTGACTTTTGATAGCATCAAGCATATCTGGTGAGCTCCCAGGCAGAGTTTCATGGGCTCTTCAACAACATCAAGAACGATACGGTAGTGTTTGCGGCAACGAATCGTATTACCAATGAGAACTCGCTTAGGGTCATAGAAGCCGCAGGAGTATGACCCGTCGTCGTTGGATTCAACATCACCCTCAGCGAGAATTTTTCCACCGAATGTTCGTGCAGTCGTGCGTGCACCATCTCGATGGTATCGTACAACCCCCAGGATGCTTTTAAGAACACCCTTTCGCAACGTATCGCAGTTGAATAGCGCGTACCACGACCAACGGGATAGTGATGACTACGAGTGAACTCCTTGGAGATGTAATAGGAGCGGTCTCCCACAGACTTTCCTGATCGGCTTTCCATGTGCATTGAAGCTACGCACGATGTCAAAAGATACTTCATGCTCGGATTGAACCTCGAAAGTTTCGTCAATGCCACGACTAGCGTGAGTAGAGTGTGATAGGTGCAGTGGGAGTTTTCCGCTTTCCGGTGCTGCGAGCCCTGCTCTGAATCCTGCTTGGTCCACTACTTCTGCTCCTTCCCCTGCTCCTACTCCGACTCTGGCGGTGCTTCCCTTTTCCAGCAGCGTCGTCAATGTCGTTATCCTCATCGAGGTCCACCCGCACATGGAACGACTCGCCCGCCCTCAAGGCCTCATACACGACCCATTCTTTCAGATGGACGTAGAGAGGCATGGCGACGAGACCTGGAGTCTCTTCAGTGAAGGGGATTGGGCGAGGGGGGGTTGGGTTGGTGGAGGAGTGTCAGCGGCGGGATTCGTAGCGGTAGGAGGGATGTTGGAGGAAAGAGAAGGTCTGTGGATAGGTGTTCAAGGAGGATGTGTAGTTGAATTTCGTAGTAATCTCGATGCCAGTTTGGGTAAGACGAATTAGCCGGCATCGGTTCCCGAGGACGCCAAAGCTAAGAGTATGGTATTGCGAGGGATGGATGGCATTGGGATATGCGACAAGCTGCCTGCGCGTATCGCGAGCAGGGAAAGAGTCCTTTGCCATTGATGATGTCTGTCTCTACGTTGAGCTCAAGGAAGGACTCGGTATCGCATGAGCGACACAGATCATCTTCAGGAGGCGTTGCGTCAGAATAGACCGTAATGTCGGGTTTGACTTTATGACCGTTGAAGAATCCCGAGTCGGGGTCTGGCGAATTGGAAGTATCAACCGGTCTTCAGAAAGGGCTTCAGAACGTTCAAGTTAGAATAGGGTTCATGAAAAGAAGTGGCAAAAGAAACAAACCAGAGGTTCATGGCGTTCATGCATCATAGCTTCCCGTTTATTATGCGCGGGTACTTGGACGAAAGAGGCGTAATCGACTACAGGCATTTCAGGCGGATGAACTGGTAGATAGATAGAAATTTTGTTGGAGAAACAGCCACAAATTTTCCTTCCGACTCTTTCGCGCCCTCAATGTGTTCCGTTTACTCTCCAACTATCGACGAGAAGAGATGCGTTGACGATTGTGGAAGATATCGATGAACTGGAGTATCCGGAGAAGAAGTTGAATTCGGAGGCGGAGTTTTACCGCTTTAGCACAAGAGCCTGTAAGTCCTGGAGTTCCTGGAGGCTTCGCATAGAAGGTTTTGGCGGAAACGACTGAAGTACTGAAGGCGCGAAAGTCCTGGAAGTGGAAGGAAGTGGAACATGAAAAAGAATACCACTGGCACGTGATGCTGAACGCGCTATCACGGCGGTGACTGCGCGCATTTGAATCGCACTATCCTGGCTTTTGTTATTATTAACATTCAAGAACGAATTGAGGATTCGAGAACTTGAGGCTGGTCTATACTATCGGCTGTACCTGAATCTCAATTGCTTCAATCCATTTCGTAGGCACGTAAAGCGAACAAAAAGTGAGTGATTCCATCTTTATTTGTGTAATTTAGTCTGCAGAGGTTTTCTGCGGTCTCCATTAAATAGGGCCTTCCTTCCCTCTGCCGGAGACAAAACCCAGGTACAGAATCCGAAATCTAACAATGTTAATGAACCGCCGTGACAGCGACAAAGAAATTTGCCAGAATGGACTGCTTTCTACCTCGAAGATTGCTACGTTATGCTGATATGTATCTCGGCGCGGATTGTTTTAAAAATATCCGGGTATTGTTCTTTGGTTCTGGTCTGCCGTCGAAAGCTCGGATTTTCCTCCTGATATAGAATAGAACCATACTGAGGCTCACTACTCTTGCTGGTGGCACGATTCGGATCGGTTTCATACGCCCGCCTTTCACGGTTGGAGAATCATGTCTACTTACTGCTCGTTTGGCGGATTTCGCTTGTCAAGACGTCTTGAACATGCCCTTTAGCTACGCCAGTGTAGGTTTTGGACGCAGGCATGGACAGCGAACAGGCGGGTATTCCTTGCTACTAGGAAGCTGAGTGTTCGGATTCGATTGGCAATCGGAGGGCGCGGTATCAATAACGATGTCAGGATTGAGAATTTAAGAAGGAGATACTGGGGCTATCATCGTACCGTACAGGACCTATGCTGTATCGTAACTGGGACGAGGGCAGCATCGTTGAGCGTCATGGGGTTGCCTATCCTGCCAACGTTAAGAATTCATTTCTCGATGAAGCAGGCGGTTTTACACCCATTGTACAAGATTTCTCAGAATACGAAGGGCAGTCTGGTAATTGGGAAAAGAGTAAGTTCCCTAATCCGAGCTTAGTCTTTCGGACCACGTTAAAAACCAAGCGCTTCGTTTGTTATTAGTATTTTTATTGAATGTTCAGGTCCTTTTTCTTCAGGGATTTCTACACGCAGGAACGCTTGCAATGGATGGGATGACTATAGTAGATCTTACCGCGTTCAAAATCACCAGCCCCGTAAACTAGAGTTGCACTGTCGCTTTTCCAATAAAGCAGGTTTTGTCTATTCCAGGAAGTCGTTGAACGGTTGAACGGAGATGGCGCTCAAAAAGTTTATTCTTGTATTCTATATTTATGACCCTGTACGGTGCCCGACCAGGCTCAGGCCGGTTTTTTTTTAGTAACCATTTATTCATTGTCATAAGTGTCACTTAGGTTGCGTAATGCTCTCGGCACTCGTTTTCGGCCATCACTGCCGTTGACATGGCATACTATATACTACTTTTCTTTGATTCGAGACTGGAGTAGAGTAGCTTGTGCACAGTAAAAAGTAGCAAAGACTCCTCCGATAGGCCTAGAAGATAGCTGGAGTGCCGCTGGCGGTATGTCAGCACTGGAGTGCTAAATTCAAGGCTAAATTATTGATGGTCAAATTGAAAAGTCTTGACCGGAGTCTGTAGGTATTTAGTATTGATTTAGTATCAATCCAAATTTTGGATGATCACTGTCGACGTTGGCACGAGGCTCATTGCTACAGTGGACCAATCAGCCTAGAATCATTACTGAGTAGATAGGTTAAACTTATAGTCTGAGTATAAATTTACAACTGGCTTATCACATAGTAAGTTGGTAATGAGCCATGTATTCAACCAACAGCATAAACTAGACTCAATGTTATGGAAATTCAGACACATGAAGTCCATATGCTCAACATGCTGAAAACACTTGTTAGGCATGTGTCAGATAAGGTAAATCTCGATTGTAGGAAAAACAATCTATACTGTACCTGTCAGATAAGGTAAATCTACTACAAGTCAGTAAGGAAATATATAAGTAGAGAATGAGATATCGCACCTCGATTGTAGGAGAAACAATCGACGGGGGTACTATGACTCGAGCCCACTTTTAAGGGTGTATGTAAGCTAAGTCGGAAGAAAGAAACTGATAAACGAATAAGCGGGTTCAAATACAGTAAGGTCAAAGCATTCATAAGTGGAACGAGAAAGGAAACGGTACAGAGTATCTTCAACAGCATGCAAACTTGAGAATAAAAATAAGCAAAAGAGTTACAAAAGAGGGAAGATGTGTATTCCCTCAGTTCCTTCAAGCACAATGCCTTAACTCGGAAGATGAGATTGCGTCTCAGACTCTCAGCTACTCAACTCTGACCCAGATCATATTACAGACTCAGAAGAGGAAAGACTAATGACAATCATAATCGGGAAGGTTTAAAAATTCTTCTCTATGATAAGTACTACTAAAAAAAGCCTATCAGCACTTATCCGGCTGTAAGTAGTGCCGGCTATCAGCCTGAGCGCTAATATAGTATGAATATGACATGCCGGCACAGCAGCCGGGCAAGCGGCTGTGCCTACAGACCTTCATATCTCTTTGCTACCTTTCACTGTGCGTACGCTACTATACGCCAAAGGCTTTATCATCGTTATAAAAGACAAGGAAAATGGTATATTTAGTATGCCAGGTCAATGGCAGTAATAGCCGAAAACGAGTGCCGAGAGCATTACGCAACCTAAGTGACACTTATTTACATATGAATAAATGGTTGCTAAAAAAAACCGGCCTGAGCCTGGTCGGGCACCGTACCCTGTAGTTCCATCAGGTCCAGTCGTCGTGGTTACTCGAGAGCTAGACCATCATGTTTTGATATGTATTCCTTACCATTTCATCCTGTCACTGGTTCCCTACATTCGGTCTCGCACTCATGATGATCCTCTTCTCCTCTTCTTGGTTTCGCATTTGGACACTGAACTTGCCTTTCTTCGCTCTGGTCTGGTGAATTAAGACAAGTAAATCGGGACGCGCATACTCAAAGTAAATTGTGCGTGCATTGGTCGTCGTCGCCGATCTATTTTGATTCGTCCAGCAGATAATCATAACTTAGATGCATGAGGCATTGCATTCAGTGATGATTTAGTTGACGTTCCGCTCCTGATGATGTTTTGGTGATTTGTAGGTGAATCGTCGTTTCTTCCCTCTGGACCACGCTGCGCTGGACCAGTTCCTTTTCCTTCCTCTCCCTTTCCTTTCCCGTTCCTTTCTTGTTCTTCTTTCTTTACGCTTCCCAGCTCCTTTTCTCTTTTCTATCTTCTCAGAGCTAGGAATTCTCTATTTTTATCAGCTTGCTGGTTTTACTTTCTTTGAGGTCAAGTTCGCCCTCTTTTACTTACTTGACGCGGTGCGCCATTTTTGAACAGCACTAGCTCTCTTTGGACTTTTCCTTTCTTACAACATGGCTTGCTCTCAATGCTACCGGTCATTCTTTGCTTTTGTTCTTACCCTAAACGACCTCCGTCAGTCTCGCCGTACCTGTCACAGTTCCTTCAAGCCTTGCAGTGCAGAAAAGATT
>JADNRY010000527.1:0-40652 GCA_015501585.1 Rhodocollybia butyracea | reverse complement strand
ACGCACTCTCCGCTACCTTTTCTTCTTGATCACTTCCACAACCTCCGGTTCCGCGACAGTAGAAGAGATCACCGAGCTGATCACCCTCCCCAGCCACGATCTTACGAAGGATACGACGAATGATCTACAAAGTGAATATGAAAGATTTGTCAGAATCGAAGTCAATCAGTTAGAAAGAGTAGAGAAGAGTAAAGAAGCATTTAAGAAAATGATTGAGATGACCTCACCTTCCCGCTCCTGGTCTTCGGCAAATCACCCACAATGAATATCTTCTTCGGAGCCGCAAACGGACCAATGATTTTCGCACTTGAAGAACGAGCTCTTTCGCCAGCGCTGGCTCCGAGTCATAGGTGAATTCACTGGGGTAGAGAGAATTAGCCAGACAAGGACGACAGAAGGGGGAAGTACTAACGGTTTCATCGTAACGAAGGCGTTGACCGCTTGTCCTGTCATCTCGTCCGGTGTACCGATGACTGCAGTTTCTGCCACCCCGTTGTGCAGAAGGAGGGCGGATTCGACCTCGGCAGTAGACATCCGATGCCCAGAGACATTGATAACCTGTGAAAGATCATCGGTCAAACGAGTTAAGAAGAAAAGTCAAGAAACCACACGTACATCGTCTACTCGGCCCTTAATCCAAATGTAACCATGCTCATCGCGAGCGGCTCCATCGCCAGTGAAGTAGTACCCTGGGTAGGGTCTGAGGTACGTATCGATGTACCTTGGAAAATTAAAATTCAGGATATACCAGAATAGAAGCGAATTCCAATAATTACCTCTTGTGATCGCCCCAGATAGTCCTGGCAATGGAAGGCCACGGGTTTTTGATGCACAATACACCCTCGACATTCTCACCTTCCTGAGGCTACATACCGATTAACATGGGTGCTTTTCATCTATGATTGACAACTTACCTTTCCAGTCATCGAATCCAGTACCTGCGTCTCAATTCCGAAGAATGGTACCGTCGCCGATCCAGGTTTTGTCTCGATGGCTCCAGGGAGGGGAGTGACTACGATAGAACCAGTCTCGGTTTGCCAGAACGTATCGACAACAGCGCATTCGCCTTCCCGACGTGCTCGCTGTACCAATTCCAGGCTTCAGGGTTAATAGGCTCGCCGACGGAACCAAGTACTCGGAGAGAAGAGAGATCATGGTCTTGGACGTGTTGGTGGCCTAGAGTCACAATTAGTTAAAATGTCAGATGTTGGATGGTCAGACGTACCCAGTTTCCGGAGTAACCTCACTGCTGTGGGTGAGGAATAGAATTGGGTCAGACCATGCTTCGATACTGTTTCCCAGTATCTTTGATTATATAACATAATGAGACTCTGGAACTAACAAGGGTTTCACATGAAAGCTTACTCGAGGGAGACGGGTACACTGGTGTACTCTCAAAGAAGGTCGTCGTTGTTCCGAGAGCAAGCGGGCCGTAGATAATGTATGTGTGACCGGTAATCCAACCAATATCTGCCATGCAGGCGGAATTTGTCTCCAGGGTGCACGTCGAAGACATATTGACGGTGAGGAGAGCTCCGAGCAGATATCCACCAGTAGTGTGCAGAATTCCCTTTGGTTTACCAGTGGAGCCAGATGTCTGGTGGAAATTACAGTTATGAAGGACTCCAGCAGTTTGCGGAGATAAGACTTACATATAAAATGAACAAACCGTCTTCACTGTTGACCTCTGCAGGAGGGCAGTACGCAGGCACATCTGCGATGGCTTCATGCCACCAAACGTCGCGTCCAGGAGTAAAGTGCTGCTCCGCAACGGTTTTGGAACCGGTGCGACTGAGAACGAGGACATGCTTGACGGGGTTAGCTGGGAGGGGAATTAAACAGGATCACGTCGTTGAATATTATTGACTAACCATCTCCGCATTCTTTCAAGGCTTGGTCGGCGATAACCTTGGTGGCCACTGATCGACCTCCACGACGACCTTCATCGGCAGTAATGAGTACGGTAGAGCCGCAATCAATAATACTACGAGAAAAAAAATTAGAGAATTGGAAAGAAAGGAACGCGATCAAAGGTAAAACAACACGTGGGTAACACTCACCGATCTCTCAAGCTCTCCGAACTAAAACCTGCAAATACAGCAGAATGAATTGCACCAATACGTGCGCATGCGAGGAACGCGGCGGCTGCTTGCCATGTCATTGGCAGATAGATAGTAACCTGATAGCTTTGCTTGAGCTTCACCGCAAAGAGAAGGGGATCAGGGAACTCACCGTGTCACCCTTTTTGACACCCATGCCTTTCAAAACATTGGCTACACGACAGACCTCATTGAGGAGCATTCCATAGGAGATATATTTATGTTCGCCGGGTTCGTCAGCTTCATAGATGATAGCGGTCTTGTCGGATTCTGGAAAGCATGGCGGTCCACACAGTTGTAACATGCGTTGAGATTACCATCAGGGAACCAGGTAATGGGTAGCGTGGAGGGATCTTTTTTGGGGATTAAGATTATGTCAGAGCAGCAAAACAAAGGCGTTACCTTGGCCCTCCTTAAGCTCTTCTGCTGTAGGAAATCCGCCAGTTCTTACGGTGGTGAAGTCTCTGGTCCAGGAGAGGTTCTCTCTTGCCTGTTGAGCCCACCAAGCATCTGAATGAGGACCAACGGTTTTGCTGTGAGCCGATTTGTATGCTTCAATGTCTGGTCCGACGTGGGCTAAACACAGAGTTAACGATGAGTTGAAGTAGTTTAGGGGGTTTACGAACGTTTTTCTGGCACGGGATGAGTATCCTTGTACTTGTTCGTAGCTTTGGAAAGCCTTGAGCCTGGGGCGTGCATTGGAATCCCTAGCGAATCATGCCGGGCGGGACTTGGAAGTTTGCTTGCTGTGGTAGCCATGACTGTCGTAGGTGTTATGTAGGAAAGGGGGTGATAGATGATAACAGCTTGCCTGTGAGATGGTGATTATATTTCCTTCAAGTGCCAACAACTATACTTTTGAACAATCTGGTAAACAGACAATGGAGAAAAGGGAAGACGAGACATTGCTTTTAAGAGCCAGCGCTTTTATACTTGGAGCGTTCAAGCCAGGACGGGCCGATCCAAACAAATTAAACGGGGTTCCGAAATGCGGCGTACTTCATTACGCGGGCGCAATTAATTCCCCGAATCGATCGTTCTACTCCTTTTTTAGCCCCCCCTTGTTTGACTATCAGTGCAAGTATCATGGGACGTATGAACATACTGCGATTCTTACGCGAACAATGGACAATTATTCCAAAAGCCTCAACTAACGAGACCAGCACGGATTCTTATGGAAAAACAATCATTGTAACAGGAGCAACAAGCGGCTTAGGCCTCGAAGCTGCGAAGCAATTTCACGATCTTCCTTCGACAACTGTAGCAAAACTGATACTAACGAGCAAAGATATGAGTAAAGTTGAAGAGGCTGAAAAGTTCGGTAAGTCAAGAAAATTAAGCTCGAATTCAACTTCGTAACCGACAAATACAGTGGCGGGGCATAACAGTGCCAAGAGCAATTACTGGGCAAACCTCGATCTCACTTCATTCCGTTCCGTCTCAGCGTTCGTCGATGCACTCGGCCCCGCACAAGATATTCACTGCCTCCTCGCTAATGCTGCCTTGGCCACTCATAAGTACACTCAAACTCCGGACGGATGGGAATCTGCGTACGTTTATCCCTGAAACTCTATTCTGATTTTGAAACCCCTGTCATTAAATAATATGTAGCCTTCAAGTGAACTACCTCTCGAATGTCCTACTCTGTATTCTTCTTCTCCCAAATCTCGTCAAAGCTTCAGCCCCCTCGGCTCCGTCGAGACTTGTACTCGTTTCTAGCGATGTCCATTATTCGCTGTCATCCCAAGCCTTTGAATTCTTCCGCACTACGCCCAATATCCTTGAAGCCGCAAGTCGAAAAGAATATTGCACTGCGAGGTGCATTTCAATGTTTATACTTGAGTATATTCTGATTGGCACTCATGTCTTGAAACAGCGTCATGAGGCAGCGAACTATACTCTCAAAATGTACGTAGACCTTTCACTCCGACCCGATTTGATGATAAGTATCGTTTTTCCAGTCTTGGTTATATCATTTGCCCGTGAACTAGCTAGCCGTCTCCTACCAGAAGTTAACATCGTAATTTCCTCCGTAAATCCAGGGTTTTGCTACTCTAAGCTCACTCGTGAAACTGAAGCTCATTTTCCTGGTAATATATGGGTTCCACTGCTGAAAGCTGCTGTAGCGAGACCAGCAGAAGTCGGTGGGAGTGTTCTTGTGCGAGCAACCCTGATGCTAGGCGCCCATACTGGCGACGGAGGGCTGGCTGAGTGGCATGGTCGTTATCTTTCTAGCTGCTTGGGCGTCGCAGAAGAGAGTGATTTGTTGTTGGGTGATTCCGGGGAGGCTTTTTCGAGGAAACTTTGGGTGAGCTCCTTTGGAAGTAGTATCCTTGTATCGATAACGAATGTCTTCAGGACGACACTGTTTCCATCTTGGAGAAGATTGACCCGAGAATCAAGGAGATTCTGCAGCTATATACTGTTTATGGTTAGTCCATGGAGGCGTCATGGAGGCGTAGAGTATAGTAGTTTCGGAACATCTACATGTAAAATATACATAGATTTTAGACACTTTAGCACACACTTGATATCCTACTAGCAGCCATAATTATCGACATTCTTCAAATATTGAGCACTTGACATCCCGTTTAAAGGAGTAACAGTGGAGTAACACGTAGTACGTGTAGGTATTCTAGGATATATAGAAGATAGACACCCTTAGTACGTACACCTCCAGCACCTGATACCCAGCTGAAAGGACGTTATGTATTAGCCATAAACATCGACATGGGACAGTCCCCTGGCACCTTGGAAAAGCATCCTGTACGCTTGCTGTCAAAGCGGTAAGCGGTATGGCTGATATATGTTAGTCTTTGGAGAGCAATCAGTGGAGAATATACCTCGAATACCATCAATTCATCCAAAAGCACCATGAGATTCTAGGAGAAAGTCCTAGGCTTTTCGCAATCTCCACAACCTTCACAACGCCGAAGCTGTCCCCATCATTATCTGAATTTGGCTGTTTCCTAAATAGGAACCATCTGGCCGGTCTTACTTTACTCCTTCTCTCCCTGATCCGGTTTTATAGACAAAGCAGGCATCGAGTTTGGGGAGAAGTTGAGGAAGCTCATCGGGTCTATACGGGTGGAAAATCGCGTCTTTCTCCGTTGTGAAAATGCATTCGGTTGGAGGAGAAAAGCTTTCTAATAAAAGATTCAACGAAAGATAGTCACAAAGTAAGTAAGAAGGGTATGTTAGTCTCACACTTCCAGCTGAAGAAGTTCCACCACAACAGTCACCTGAGCGCGTTGTTGACCCGTGTGAAAAAGAACTTGCATAACCTCAGCCTCCTGAACTACGACAACCTCAGCGCCAGCTGTGAGTATCTACCTTGTCAATTATCTCTATGTGGCTGAAATAACCTACTTACTATTAGCTGGCTTAGATCGCTGCCGAAAATGCCTTTATCCCGCGCAAATACTTCTCGCAGTAAATCGCGGTCTCCTGCTCCCCCGTCTTCCCAACCACCTCGCCCTTATTTACCGCCTTCACATTATGCAGCAGCTGGCGGGTTTAATCTTACTGAAAGAGATCGCACAAACAAGGGCGATTATAGCGAAGAACACTCCTCATCACAGGACGCGTACATGCCTATTTCTTACCTTTCACCCATGAACCCCGACTCCGCTTCCGAATGCAACACAGAATCTCGCCCAGGAAAATCTCCTACTCCTGGCACGAGAAAGAGACGTGAAAGTCAAATTCAGAACTTACCGATGGTCGAAGCTCAGTTGTTGCCTTCTTTACGCGACACGATAGACCGAATGACTCGTCCGCCGTCTCGGGCCGTATCAAGTAACTCAAACACACCGACGATTAAATTTTCTCATCAGCATAGCTTGGAAGACTGCAATTCGTATACCTCTCCGCGTCTAATACCTCCTTCTGCGTCCGATGAACGTCCAGCGACGCCAAAGACGCCAAAATCTGGCGTTTTGAAATCAGCTCTGAAGGCTCCGACGCCGAAGCTACCGTCTTCGCCTTCTCCTACACCTGCTCCGATGTCCAGTCCAGGCGGGGGAGCACTTAAATCTGTGCGGAGTCTCCTTCGGCGAAAATCTTCTACATCTACGGCTCTTTCGACTGTTTCGCTTTCAAATAAACAAGATGCAAAGGTGACTCGTTCATTTGTACCAAATATTCATTTACTAACAAGCGCGTGCCAGGAAAATCAACCAGCGACATTCAACGTAATTAGACCGACTTCTACACGTAGTCGATCTCGTACAGATCCCGGTACTTGTGTTCCCTCGAAAGACTCTTCTGCCGCACAAAATGCCCAGGTTCAGGTTTCGCAAACGGCTTATACCTCTCACATTCCTCGTTTTCGCGCTGGAACGTCCGCACCCGGGAATGCCCGACGATTCATCAACGCAAGCACTGACGAATCTGATTATGAGAACCGATACGAGATGGAAGGCAAGGAACGACGGAAGCTCACAGTTGCGAATGCGGAAGTCGTTGCTTCGTCCAGTTCAAGCTCCAGCTCTGGGAGCGAGTCTTTTTATATGCATCCTCTTCGTTTCAATCATATGCAGAGGCCCCACGATCGGCCCAAAGCTCAGGAAAAGATTGGATTGGGTTTGGTATTCACACAGGAGGATGTCCGTGGGCGTGGATTTCAACTCCGGGAAGAGGACGCCTACAATCGCTTGCATGTTTCTCATCAAGTTGATCCTGACATCGAAGAGCATGGACGGCTCTCTCTCGCGTCGTATCCTTCCGCGGGCTCTATCTACACAGACGACGAAGAATCTGAAATATCTTCAGAGAATACCGGAAGCGGAAACGGAGACGGATACCACGATGGATCCGTCGATTTGGGCGAAACACACAACCGACGGAAGGCCGCGCTGTTGGGCTTGTGCGGGTTTAGACGACCTGAGCCTGCAATCAGATCCTTCGACGCATCGGGGCATTAGCATCCTGTCTGAGGGAGAAAGCGATTACTGTGGCGAGAAGGGCTGGCTGTTAGTGGATCTCTGGACCTGGGCGCTGGATCTGGACTCAAAGACAGTCAGCGACGTGACTTTTCTGGCCGATCAGAGTCTGAATACGGATTTGAAGTTGACGATGGTAGTGGCGCTAGAGTTGCTACTCCGCCAACTGTCTTTGGGGTAGTGAGAAGAGCAGCCAGTCAGCACATTCCAAAATTAACCGCAGATAGTCACTATGCTGAGGATGAGGTCGATGGCACTTTTAACCAGTGTCCGCCGTCGAAGAGCTCGAAACGGTATTCATTGCATCCTGCCTCCTCCTTGTCCCCAACCACTCTATATGATTACCCTCCTACATCGCCCCGTCTGCCAATGTCGATGGAGAAGGACAGGAAATCCGTTGGCGACATTGTTCGGTCTGACAGAGGGAAGGGTGGGGACGCATCTAAACGAAAATCCTTTACTCGAAATCTTTCTCCTACTACGCCAGCAATCTCGACACTCAAACCTCTAGCCCCATCTTTGCCTCTTTCTTCCTCCTCCCCCGCCACTCCTGCTGAAATTAGACGTCCTTCAAGCTCTGCCGCTTCAGATACAGGGTCGGCAGTCAAACGAGAATCTCACAACACCTACGAAGCTGTTGTTCTAGCTAAACGTTCTAAAGAAGCCGCTGTACGCTCTAGGCAGGCCTTTGGTATCCCATCGTCTGAGTCGGAAGAGATTTATCATCCTTCGGCGTCCACTGGAGAGCCAACTCGTTTTGGGCGTCAAACAGTGGATCTCAGTGAACCGCGCTCTTCATTGTTGTCGACGCTCCCTCCAGTAGATAGCATGGCTTCGGGTATGGAACGTGCTATAGAGAGTTTGAGCTGTGATGGAGATAACGAGCTGAGCATAGGTGCGGAGAATTTGTTTAAGACGTTGAGTTTGCATGAGGGCGAGAGCGGGGGAGATCAGGAGGTAAGAGGAAGATCACCTTATCTTCACGAGAGTAGAAGGGATCAAAAATACGAGCAGCAGCAGCAGCGACCGTTCATTCCTCTAGCAGAAATCTCTCCTGAACGAGCAGAAAAACCTTGTTCTAGAGAGCGTCGCCAATCGCGGCATCGCTCTCGGACCCCCGTAGTGAGGCCCAAATCAATACAGAGGACTTCATCGGTACCTGAGGCAGGCCCAGGAAACTCTGATCTCACCAGCGCTCATGTTGGACAATCTCCTTGGCGTTCGATGGTCGACAAGACGACGTACAGGTCCCTTCTCGAAAGCTATGGGGGATGGAAATTCAACGACAAGAAGTGATTTATGATCTGCGGCTAGCGGAAGCCTCTTTCGTGGAACACCTTTCGTCGATCGTCCACTTATTCATCCTTCCTCTTCGTGTTCAAGCTAGTAAAACCTGGATTTCCGGCGTTCCTTTGGAGATTGCGAAGTTATTGGATTGGTTGGAGGATATCATGAATTTGCACGCTCAAATACGTGACACACTGCGATCTTTCCAAACACCCGCACGACCTTTCGCTGGCGTCGAGAACAGGGGAGGAGTGATCCAAGCGCTCCGTACTTTTGTACCCAAACTCGAGATTTATCAGCCGTACTTGGTGAAGATCGCTGGTGTATTGGAGATGCTCCAGAGATTGGTCAAAGATGATGAAAGTGATTTCGGTGAGTTTGTGCGGATACAGGAGAAGACAAGGGAATGTTCCACAAGTCTGTCGAGTTTGTTATCGGGAACCGTGAACAAACTTGCCACATATCCTGATTCGTTTCGAGTATGTGTTACTTTTATCGCCTGCGACTCCTTGATTTAGAACATCCGGCAGAGACTACTGGATCTGACGCCGAAGTTCCACGAAGAATATCTGGATACTCTGATGCTAGTGCATTCTACCACCTTCGTAGTCAAGACTCTGATGGCAGTCAAAACAAGGGAGGAAGAATATGAATTTATCAAGAATATCTCTGGGCGTATCGATGGAATTCCGTCTTCGACGAATCTAGTACGAAGAGAACGCCGACTACTCTGCTATGGACAATTGCTTCATGGGGATTTGCGCCAGTGTCCTCCTACAGACAACTCAGATCGCGATTCCAAGTCCCTCAACCCACTAAACAGGCTGAACAGACTTGTAGACGCAGTCAACGAATGGGATTCAAGAAGGTCAAGATCAGATTCAGTCAAATCGAACAATTCAGCATCCACAGGTGTATCGTTCCGTTCTGTTGCAACTAGTTCTCCGCCTCCACCCCCTCAGTTGTTAGCGCTAGTGTTTTCGGACTTGGTCGTCTTCGCTACGCCTAGATTTCCTCTCCGTGAAAGTACCAGTCTTGGTGGTCAAGAGCAGCAAGGGTCAGAACGATGGACTGTTTGTGAAGATATTGGCATTTCAAGGGTACTAGAAGTGAAAAGGGAGGATTCATATACTTCAGACGAAAGGGACGATGGTATAGCATTTCGTTTGAGGCTCAGCCAATTTTCTAACATGCCTGTTAGGATTCCCTTCAATAACCGTTGACTTGCTACCTGTAGGATCTGATCTCAAACAAAATATATCGTCCTCCAGCTTAAGCGGTATAAGAACGATACAGTTCAAGGTACCAACCACCTCGTCAAATCCATCTCGAGAATCATGGCTCTCTGCGTTTCAGCGCTCTTCTCAGTCGACGTTGCGCATCCTTTCAAATCCAAGTTTCTCTCATTCTGGTGGTAACTTTGACAGACCTAATCAGTTATTGGAGAAAGATCGACGGAGGATTTTGGAGTCAATCCTGGAGACTGGCTTACCATTTCCCAAGAGTCCTTCGTTACAGCTGGCGGATGAATCTGCATCGATAGAAACCAACGATGCAACGCAGATGGAGAGGGAAGAACGGGGTTGGTGGTCGTTGCAGTTCCAGCAATTACTCATGGAAAGTTGGTATGGCCTTGCTTTATCACAATCGTAATCACTATTGTTATTAGGAGATCACTGTATCACTGTTAGCACATCTGCTTATTATCTTTTAAATAATCGCAATTGTTCGTCTTTTTAGAAAAAGATTCTCCAGATCCATATCAGCACCCACAGTTACAAGGCTGTACCTCACAACCCTTGGCAACAGAAAACAACATTCGGTGTGTCTGCAACAGGCATTGTTACCAATTGTCTTAACTAGCGCTATGACAGCCTTATTGTCAGTCAAAGCGAGTCAAGTTCATATTTAAGAAGTAAGGTGAGGCCCATCGATGAATAACTATAAAATCTTCACTCTTTTGCAGGTAGGCTTTTGACAAGATCGTCATTTCCTTCGTGTTCAATTTTTTTTTTTGCATACTAGAATATGTCAAGCCTAAATTTTTTCCACCTTATCATCGAAGGTCCATCGAATTCTCGGTGCATACTCCGTCGCTCAGCTTGGATCCATCGCTGCCATATTCGGTATAGCTTGCTACACCTTTGCAACAAAAAACCGGGATCGAGCTCGAGAAGTAGGATGGCTTGGCTTGCTTGCAGTGTTACCATTTGGTTACAAGCCAATCTTTTTATATTGTCTTCTCCTCGCCTTCTTTGAGAGGGATATCGCGTCGTCCCAAACTAGTTCCCATGTTCAACCTCATCAAGAGGTTGATGGCTCCGACTCCCCTCATGCTCTTTCATCTCATGTTCCAGAGGGTGAGGACATCATGATTCCTATTCCTGGACACAGTGGCTGGTCGGTGAACGTTAGATTCCAATCATCGAGCAGTCCCCACGTTAGCTTCCCCAGCTACAACTTTTACGTCAAGACGATTGACAAAAACTTAGACCCAAACATTAGGCTGGGTGAAGTCACATTCAACTACAAGAGGGTTCCGGCTTCGCCTTCGGATTCGGTCATCGATGGAGAAACTATGTTCGAGCCTTTGGGCGTGCAACTCGAGATTATGCGCAAGAACCATCGATCTATTGCTCTCTATCAACTTTCCCTAGTCAAGTGGCATCTTAAATTCTCGGTTGAACAAATCCCTTTTTGACTTCGCAAGGGTGGTGCAGGTGGACAAGGATGGAAGATAGATGGCCCAGGCTTCAAGACCTTTTATAAAACCATCGGGGATAAGATGGCCCCAGCGACAGTTCTGTGCCCTCACAGGTTGTTGGAAAATTTAGATTATTCGGATTTTTGCACCGATATTGCACAGTCTCAATTCCGATCGTCATTCCAATCCTGAGAAACTTGAGTTTGGTTGGCAGTCCCCTCTACGGCGAAATATACGACTCGCCATTCCGGGGCTGTACGACGAAGTTTTCCTGGAGTCATCTCAAGCATCTTGAGCTTGACCATTTCTCCATTTTTCTGGAAGAATATCTGGGGATTCTCGAGCTTTGCACAGGGCTAAGTTCGATGGTCTTGCATAGACCGGGCGAGGGTGACGGGACACCCGGATTGTTTCCTCCAAAGGGCATTGTTGATACCAATCTGCATACTCTACGACTCCTGAAATGCAAGACTCCCATACATGGTTTTCTTTCTTCGACACGTGTGAATCTTACTGTCTCTAAATTGGTTTTACAAACCGACATTCCTCAGAATACTCTTCAAGTGAATCACCTGGGGGTACAGTGGGGAGCGATTCGGAAAATGGAATCATCAGCGAGATTGGGAACAATCTTTATTGGGCAGTGTTGAAGGAACCTTCCTGCGGGTAGTAGACTAGAAATAATTCCAAACTAGCAGCCCTAATACCACATGGCCTTTGTAGATGAAGGCACAGTTATCTTACTATGTCTACATGCATTCCTTTCTATTAATTTATTAAGCTCTGCCAGACTGCGAGAGTCATTATTCTGGAGAGATTCCGTCTCGATAGACAGTGTATGTTCGGTTGACGGAGGGGAGTAAAAAACACCGTCGAACGATCCTTCAGACAATGCCGGACCAGAGGGAGGTTGGAAGTGGTGGATCCGATATTCAATCATATCGAACAGATGCCCGACCGAGCACCAGCCTGTTCCTAGCCACAGTCGGCTGAGCAAAGGGAGGATGGGTCTATCTGGGTTCGTCCAAGACAACGCCGTTAACAGCGCATCGGCATATCTAGATTTGACATTTAGCTCTGAGAGGGAGTTGATATGAGGTGAAGAAAAGAGATCCTTCCAAAAGCGGAGCTCTGAAGATTCTTCGGTAGAGTTGAAATATGAAAATGCCTTCAAATTGCAATTGCAGCGGGCAAGGAACAAGGGAAGAGCTGGATAATCGTCCTCCGTGAGTTGAGCGATCACGAGGACCTTGAGGTTTGGGGCAACAATTAAATTCAACAAAATCTGAACAAACTCCTCCGTTCGGAGATCCAGGGTGTGTAGACGGTGGAGAGCGAGGGGGAGTTGGCGAGAGAGGTGATCCGACCATACAGATTTTTGAGCTTGGAAAGGGAGCTGAAGAAGGGCGTATCCAGCGCAAAATCCCCGGAAAGATGAGTAGGATTTTCTGGGAAGAAGGGAGTACGGGGACAATTACCCGCCTTCCATTCAAAGACCTTCAGCTGAGAGAAGGAAGGAAAAAACATTTCTCCTATCTGCCTTACGTGTTCGGGATACCACCCTTGAAAATATCTACCTACATCAATGCGTACCGTCTCGAGTGACGAGAAACATTCCGATGGAAGACCAAGGAGCGACTCAAATAATGAGAGATAGCCCGATGGAAGAGCGCCGGTCCAGGAATTAGGATGACCAGATAGTCTCAAGGTGAGCGATTTCCAGCGACAAACGTGAGGTCGCAGAAGGTTGATTACATCTTCTGTAATGGTGGTCGAAATACACGCTTCTTCATAAGTAAAGCAGGTTTTGTTGTTGATATAAATAGTGAGGGGTAGCTTGCCCCGAACGCTCCATCACCATCGGGAAGTAGTGCAATGCAGGAGAAATGACAATGATAGTAGACCAGAGGTCCGGGAAAGAGAGAGCAACTTTCCGCCAGTAGCTACACACTTGGCCAAGAACAAGCTGGCGAGGAGGGTACGGAGCGTGTGGATCGGAGGCATTCAAGGGATGTGTCCACGTTTCGTAAGGAAGACATACTAGTATAAATATTTCTCGAAGGAGTTCCACAGGCAAGTAGTTGATACGACATTGGGGCTCTGTCAATGACAGTTGTCCAAGGCTTGCGTAAGGATTTGAACTGCCGAATCCTAATAGAGCACATTGGATGTAGCGAACACCGCTACTGAAAGTACTGAGAGTTGAGCATTTGTAAGAAGGCTAAACAAAATGGATAGTATCATTTTGAGAATGGGAAGTTCATTTGATTAGTATTACTCACGGACAGCGACGTATCCAATGAAAGAGAGGAAGGGCGAGTATCAACGAGATTCTTCAGCGACATACGGTGTATCGACGTAAGGGAGCCTGGAGTCTGTCACCGTATCAGTAATGCACCAACGGTAGCAATAAACACTTACCTGCAAGATATTTTTATTGAGATAGGCAGAGAAAATATAATCGGCGCGCCCTTATAAGAGCGATGATCATAGCATCAAGCTTTGGGGTTTGAGCCCAATACGGATATAAGGTTTCATCAACTACTGCACAGAATCGGAAAACTGCCTAAAATGCAACAAGGGGAGATTGGGTAGTTAGGATACCATAGAACAATGTTGAAAAGAGGCATCATATCCACTGGGATAAATACAAGGACTTCCAAAGGACTTCCATAGAAGGCGCACATTGAGTACATCAGTTTCCCTTTTGTGGATTTAAGCGTCGTAGATCCCGGAGGCCTGAGGCCTGAGGTTTGAGAATATAAACATCCTGCAAAAAGAGGGAATAGGAGTCCGAAAACATTTGAAGAACGTCGTCTATAAAACGTAAATCATCGTGGCACATCACGTGAAAGGCACACACGCGTTTCGACGCACTGTGACAGTGTGACTGACTACAAGCGCGGCTAGCCTCGTTCGGCGAGCCACCAGCTAGTAGGCGCTCGAAAGAACGGGTTGAACGATACTAATACATGTGAAATACAGGATAACAGGTACTAAACATTTGAGGAAAGTATTCCTTACGACTCTGTTACGATCTCCATCATCCCAGGAATGACATTTGGCGTTGTGCATTCCCTTAAGACATCAACCAGCACCATCTCCGTTTCTCTCCGTTGCTTGCGTTCATGAAGAAGTAGTGATTCCGCCAGTATTATGTCTACCTCAAGGTCTGAACGAAGCATCAGTCCCAAAAAGCAGAATTGGCCTGGAACCACGTACCGTAGCCACCTTGGTTCCTCTCTTCGGCAGAATCCGACACATCCAGTTCCCTCAATTCCTTCTCAATAGCTACACAGCTTGCGAATTTACTAGCCAAGGTTCCTTCTATGGCCCAGAATTCATCAACGAGTTCCGACGACGATGGGTGGTTGCTCCAGGACTCAGGACTAGATTCATTGAAGTAATTCCAGGAGGAGTCCGCTTTCTCAGCGAAGCTTTGAGGAGAAGAAGCAAGAGGCATATCTTCATCGTAGAGTGATCTAGCTTGAACAGAAGGTGATACAGAGGCACTTTTGGGAGTACATCGAGGTGAGGTCATTGATCTAGAATACCGCTCAGAAGCTGAGCGCAGCCGTCCTAGTGAGCTGCGTCCAGGAGACTCCCTGTTTCGGCGTGTGGACCTGTGTGGTAGCCGCGCGGCTGGCTGTGAAAGCGGGGAGCGGGAGCGGGAACGCGATGCTAGAGCAAACGCCAGTGGATTACTTCCGACGACTTCTTCCATCGAGATATGCTCCACACTTGTTTCCTTCATTATCTTGAGGATCGTTTCATCCGAGTATTGTGAGTGAACAACTTTCTCGATGTCATACCATAAAGGCTGGATTTTCGTCAGGGATAAGCTCTACCTAGTATATCAGCGTAAGGAGGACATACAGTGTTTTTTCTTGACTCCCAAAAGCATGAAATACCTGTCTCGGACAGCACAACATTTGCTTCAGGAGGATGTGGAAGCTTCAATTGCGAAAGGTCTCGGCGTATAGAAGCATATCTAACCCAACTACTCTTTTTGAGCATTGAATGAGATTTTGAAGAGGAGTACGTGATGTGGACTATAATGGCGCACGAACGTCTTGCTGAGTTTGCTGCCGTTGATTGCGAATTTGAGGAGAGGTTTTTCTCGGAAATTGGACTGTGTAAATAACTAACGGGAACCCTTTGGATTATCGAATCAGCTCGAATTGGAGGAAGGCTCACCTTTCTTGCGTCCATACTCTCTCGCTGCGGTCAAAATTAGGTCTAATCTTACCACGATTTTTCAAGATACTTACATCTTCCTTGCTTTCATGACAGCAGTCAGCTGCTCACTTGAATGCAGTGTTTCGACCGCCCTCTCGATATCGGACCACAAATGCTGGTAGATCATAGTCATAGGTCATTTTTCTGTGTATCGGGTTGCAACAGCACTGACCGAGAGTTTATTCGTCTCCCAGAAGAACGAGATACATGAATCGTCATAGACAACATTGGATTCCGCAGGGTGGGGGAGTTTCAATTTGCTCAAATCAAGAAGCAGTTCTTTGTGCCTTGGATGTGAGGTGGTAAGTAATTGCAATTGTGCCAGGCGACGATTCGGATAAGTCGTCAAAACATCAACACTAACCTTGTCTTATTCTGCTTAAGCACCGTACGAGCTTTCTCACGAGAGTATTTCACATGGACGACTAGCCTAGCAGCCTGAGTATTTTGGAGACTTGGCGTAAGTAGCCATGATCTCAGTGTTAGAAGGTCAAGTCAACACTCAACTGGATTTTCGTTGCTCATGATGATCAGTGAGATAGCCCAGTACGCGACAGGGCCATATATTTGAGTTCCAGAACAATGTGGGAACCTTTGCAGTAACTGTAAGCGAAGAGACTCCTCCGGTTCAAGTTCAATGGACAGGCTTGAATCCACTGGGATATGGCGAGGATACGCTTCCAAAATCGGTGTCAGGCGAGTAGGCGCGGCGATGTACGAGTAGCTGTATTTTCTTTGTGTAAAGCAAGATATAACACGGCGATAGCCTCAGCCTGAAGATAGGTTGAACTTTGAAGTACAAGGATCAAGCGCGTCTAGACGACCACGTGAGCGGTTTAGGGCCGGTCATAGGTTAAAGACGAGATTGATCAGATCATCTTGATCTTTCCGTATCATCCTTCCTTCCAACCTTCATCGTTACAACTTTTCAAGAACATATTTACAATGGGATTCTTCTCTGACGACTCCGATCAGGTTTGCTGTGCTGTTTTCCTACATGTCTTTGCTGATTATACTTACAGGCTAACGCTTGGGACCAAGTTAACAACGCCCCTCACAAAGCTGAACTATCTCATGAACTGATCGCGGGTGCTGCAGCATACGAGGTCAATGACTTCTGTACTTATCGATGGCGACGATGGCTGATTGATCTTGTTGATAGGCTGCCAAAGCCTACGAGAAGCACTGTGAGGAGAATGGAAAGCCCGAATCACACGCAAAGGCAAAGGAACTCTTCGCTGCCTTTTCTGGCGCCTTCATTGACCGCATGGTTGAGACCAAAGGGGTAAGTAACGAACCCTTACCGAACTTTGTCAATCGTTGAACTTAATTATCATTCTACAGCTTGACTTTATTGACAAGGAGAAGGCTAAACACGCAGCTAAGCAGCAATCTGAGGAAGTTATTGTGGTTGACGACTATAGCTACTAGTCAGATATGATGTTTGATCAGATACCACGGAAGATCGATAATGTATACTATAAATAACATGTAACAGAACTTCGTTAAGTAACAGCCTTGGTCTCCTCATTGTTGTTTGCCTTAGCCTTCAAGCTTCAAGCTTGAGCGTGCGGTGGGCTTTCTATCCTGATCTCAACGTAGTCAACGATGTACTTCGCGATTTTCCATTTCCGGCTTAGCAGTTTTGGATTCACTACCTCGCGTCCACCACAAATACATCCGTCCGATTCCGTCGACGCTGCAATGTCATGTGGCCCGTCGACAGAGTGACACTCGGAAGAACAACTGTTGCCCCTCCTCCAACTTACCCTACGTCAAGATCTAACTACAACTTCATCTCATATGCTCCTCTTCTTCCGCCTTCGCTATTTTGATGTTGCCATATTCCACAGATCTTGGATATTTATGTCACCTTCAAGAACATCGGATACATCTTCATCGAGGACTCGAGGACTCCCAGATCTCAACGCCAACCGCACCGACCTGAGTCGAGCCCATTCTCATCGCAAAGTCTTTGATTCATCCATCTACGAAAAACCTGCCCCAATTCGGCGAAGGGTGATAATACAGACGCCATGCTGGGGACCATCCAGGAGCTTGTAGGTCGGAAACGAGCCGATGGAACATAAGTATATTGTTCGTGGGCAAATTTCAAGTGCTGACCAAGGATCCTCACTCGAAAGTGGGTTTAGTTGGCTCGTCCTCTTCCGGAGCGGTTCTGAGTAATTCTCATTGTGCTGGCGTCACTAACATGGACAGTCATCCCTGCTAGCGGGGCCAACGAGGTCATACATTAGTCATCGACTGAGGACCTGTTCCTCTTGTTTTCTTCCACTCATACCCCGCATATAGTCAAGCATTGTTGTAATAATCGTCTGTACCTATTTCGTAATACAGAACCATAGAGACTACAATCTATTCACGATATCTCATATTTCAGCTAACTGTTGTTGTTTCTTTTGTTGTTTCTTGCGCCTCCTCGACCAAACAGTTTACCCACGATGTGCCATGAGCATCGCCAGATACCATGGGATTCCAGTTTAACCCTTCCCTTAGCTCTGGTGGCACCCACGCAAGTAACTCGTTGTTGGACCCGTAAATCCATCCAGAATCATCATTGCCTTTCCCCCAAAGTGAATAAAACCCTCCAAAAGGCATCGAGACCCGCCACACTGACACTGATCCATGGTCGCCTCCAGCGGCAATCGTAGTTCCGTCACTCGAGATTGCCAAAGATGTGACACGAGAATGGGACCCGCTGGCTAGAGTCGTTGAAATTAAATTGGTTTTGTGATCAACGATGTGAAGAGTTGAATCTAGCCCGTAGTAAACCAGATATCTCCCGGCGGGGGATACAGCGATCCGGTTACCAAGGCTTGGCACAGTGGATAACACTGTATGCACTGATTGCTCATTTTGACATTGAGCGTTCCATCTGAGGATGTGGACACTGTTCCCCTGCATGAAAAAGAGAGCTGTCTCGTCTGGTGAGAAGACAACTTCACGAGTCATTGAGATACTGTACTCGGTGTGGTCCGGGGATGCAAACACCTCTTCTCCAGTGTTGGCATTCCAAATCCATATCCCACTATTAGATGTGCTACATGCAAGAAAATTCCCGAGTGAGGAAAATTCCATGCAGCTCACATCTGCCCCCCACTTCCAGTTGCTTTTGATTTTCAAAGGCCCTATGTCAAGCTTTCCCGATCTTGTGTTGTATATAAGCACAGAATTGTACGCTCTGTTCGTAGTGGCGGCTAGTCGTTTACCGTCAGCTTGCAGTACTGCTCTCGTAACTCTCAACCCTCCCTCTTCACCAATGTCACTTTCATGCAGTATTTTTCCAGTCTGCACATCGAGTACCTGGACCTTTGATGGGACAAACACAGTGATAGTTTTGCCATCTGGGGAGAACACACCGCTGCAAGCATGATTACCGAGTATATAATCGCTGTCACGGTTTATTTCATATTTAGCGAGTGCCATACGAGTCCGGGTGTTATCTGAGATGTCCCATAATGAAAGCGTAAAAGTGCCGGTGGTCGGGGCGGGGAGGAGCTTGTGGAAAGAAGACTCTTGCAGTCTGGAGAGAAAGCAAGTGATGTAATACTACCCTGCCAACTTTGACGTTCAAAAAACTGGGCATTTTGAGATCTCGAGATCCTAACGCTTACATTGAGTCATACTACTCAGTTTATATCAAACTGCCTGAAATTACTTACGGCAGGAACGCGAAGCGTGGCTGGAAAAGCTTCTGGTTTGGCCCAAATCGGACACCGGATAAATAGATATGAGGTACCGAGGAGGTTATTGCAGTGTCAAATGTCTGAACAAATATCAGTGCTGCGTGGGCGAGATTGAGAACACTCTGTGCCATGTCATGTTAATATACAGAGCATCATGTAAAGTAAGAAAACATAGATACCTCGGCGGACTCCCAAAGCAGAAGCTCTTGAAGCCCTTCAACAGCAATTTCCACGCAGCCAAGAACACTGAGGACCTCGAGCCAGAAGAAAAATCGAGTTTGGAGCAATTTTTCTACCTGAGGGGCAAGCGTCTTAACAGCCGCTGAAGGCACCATTACTAGATGATGGATCCAATATTGAGAAGCATAAGAGAGCTCGGGAGTGATATATTTTTTTATACGATCAGGAAGATCATTGATTTCAGTGTTCGGGAGGTATGAGGAAGCTAGGTGACAGATGTTGAAGCAGAGCTGGTCATTCAATACTCGAAGACAGCCTTTCGCGAGACTAATATACTGACTAGACACATCAACAAAAAACTGACCACTACGTGCAGGATTTTGGAGAAAATCATAGAAGGATGAGTTGATGGGAATGATCGGTGCATGGAAATCGGTTGTATTTTGTAGGAGGGCACCCAATGCACCAAGCATGATGCCAATATCGCCATCTTCGGAGTGATTAGATAGTTGCTTTAGCTCTAGTAAAGATAAGGAAGTGTGGGCAGCAAGAAGAATGCCCATGACAGACTTGAACTGAGCTGTGAACAAAGCACCTTGCTCAGTGTAGATGACAGTCAGTTCCTGCATGTACAAATTATCATCAGGCTGCACAGGTGGTCGGGAGTTCGAGGAAATGAGAACTTTATACCTCTCAAACGGTGTTAACTGTAAGTCGGCTTTGGGATCGGTTCCACAAATGGTGTCACATGCCTCCACCATCCGTTGGAACGATCCATGAGAATGCTGAACAAGTTTGGACGCCATGGAGTACCCAAACTGTTTGAACTGCTCTCTGGCGAGACTGCTTTGAAGGCGAGACTTCGAGAGCTGAGAGAGGTCAAGCCTCTCCGACCGACCTATGTTATTTGGCAGCTGATACATTTGAGCCATGGTCTCACTGAAATGTCGAAGCAGGCGAGAACCTGTTAGAGCAGTGATGACGATTCGAAAATTTGAGGGAAGGTCATTTACATGCTGAACTAGCACAGAGAGAAACTGATTTAATGCTTGAGGGTTCGAGTATTCTTCCGATGCATCTATTACGATGACAATGGGCCCGCAGATCACAAGGGATTTGGATGGTTCAATAATAAATTTTTTGAACTGGGTAGTGAAGTCATCAGTCTTTCGCAAGGCTCTATCCGACTTGATAACACTCCACAGTGTATGTCGATACTGGGGATCAAGGTCAGCCAAGTCACGAGCAATAGTTGGAAAGAGCAGAACAAGTCTGGAGCGGGCGAGTGGTTTGTCAGGATTGTCTGCAAAAATTGAAGAACCGAGTCGACGAAGTGCATTATAATGGCCCGCTAGTGAGTGTGCGATGGCTGACTTTCCTGCGCCAGCTGCACCAGTCAGCAGGAAAAGACGTTTTCCATCGGGCGTGCCACCGGGGGCATCGATCCAGCCGATAATCTTGCTCAGAACACTTTCACGCGTGCCAGGCAAACATCGCTTGCTATCGTGGAATCGAGCCCCATCTGCGTAAGGAAGGTCACTAAGATCAACTTTGGTTTCTGATAGCAATTATTGATCATGCAGGTATCTGGAAGGGCATAAACAGACCCACCGATTCTTTCAACCGTCTCCAAGATCCGCAGGACAGTGATTTCAGTGATGATAGCACCATGGTCCAGTAATGCTGTTTTGAGCTCACTAAACATCTTTCCATAGTTGATTATAGCCACATCTGTAGTAGACACAGAATGCTTTATGGTTCGAGCAACTGGAAATCTGTTAGTCCAATATTTCATTGTAGATGGAGTTTCAAACATACAGAAGCTGTCACTGCAGTATGCAGAAATGAAGTATCCACATTCTGTCGTTTGTTGAGCTATGCGAATCATGACCTTCTTGTGCGATTCTATTTGACGAAGTGGTTCAGCTTCCTTGACGAAATTGTAGATATCGTCCATAGTATCAATGAGGGCAATAATGTTTTCATCACGCTGCATTTGAGCAAGGACTGCCTACGGAATAATAAGGCTCAATTGGGTACGACAAAGGTTGTCCGCTCACTTTGTATGCCACGGAAATTATACTGTATGCAGCATCTGCATAGGGATGAATCTGAAAACAGTCATTATAACAAGTTATTTGAACCTACCTAAACTCACCTCTGCAACGGAATTAGCTAAGTTTGCAAACACTTGCAACTTCTCAAGCAAAAGGACGAAATTTCCCAGTGCATTCTCGGTACTAGAATAAACACCATCCGCTGCTTGAATCATTGAAACTGCCGTACTGGCTGAATTTGGAGAGTGTAGTCGAGATGCTCGAATTTTCGCCCTTTGAACTGCGGCAGCCATCGCAGCAGAGTATTGGCCCTCCACATCAACCTTCATCAGGAAACAGTGAAATGATACGGACTGATACACACAATGAGGCTTTTTCCATGTATAGCGTATACAATCTGTATTGATCTGTATACTTTGCAGGCCAGTATGTACTACGAGTATACCCTGTATCAATTTGTATTTGATGGGGGGGCCTCCGTATATAATTGTACTGCTTCACATTATCGGGCCATTGATCTGTCTACATACAATTTCAGGTGGGCGGGCGCCGGGAACAGGCCACCTTGGCTTGGCCGCTTATTGGAATATTATTATTATTCAAGTTGGAAGTCGATGCCTGCCCTACACTGCTCACATGGTCATGCCATGTCACGTTCATGTTGGTTAAAAATTCTTTCTTCCTTTCAGCCGTCTCCTCAAGGCTTTCTCCCGCTAACACTATCTGAATGGCCTCAACCTCTCAACATCTCACTGTCTAGAGAATCTAATGCTCTCACTGCGCTTCTCATTTCTTCTTCAAAATTGCTTTGGCTGCTTTCGGTCTTCAAGGTGCCTTTTCAGCACATCAAGAGCTGGCAAGAGCTGGATGATACAGGGTGAATCGGTACGTCGTTCTTTATATATCTGGTAGTTGTTCTATCTGACAACGTTCCTTTTTCATTCCTGCTTCCGCTTCAGCGCTATATGGTACGTCTCATGTTCTAGCCATTGTTCTCTCTGACGACGTCAGTATAGTTCTTCGCCTCCCAGTCTGCCTCAATTCCTACCACCTCTTAACTCAGTTAAGTTTTCGTTACTTGTCGGTCGTGTTTTCTCGTTGGTCGTGTTTTCTCGTCGGTCGTGTTTTCTCGTCGGTCGTGTTTTCTTGTTGGTCATATTTCTCGTCACTCGTTGCTTGTATTTTCTCGTTGGTCGTGTTTTCTTGTCGGTCATGTTTTCGTTACTCGTCAGCTACGTTTTCGTTGCCATCTCAGTTACATTTTTGTTAGCTCTGTCTATTATATGAGTTGTCTGTCTCAGCTATGTATATAGTCCTGTTTATTAGTTACGTTTTTGTTACTCGTATTACTACATTAATGAAAGGCGTATGCTCCCCTTTGTTGGACACGAGTATTCCGTAAGTAATTGCATGACAACCTGCAGTAAATAGCATGGATTGTGGCAAATCTAACCTGTCCTGACTGAGATGTAGTGCTATGGACAGATATTGTATATGTACAGTATGTGAAGTGAGAGTATATGTAGTGTACAAGGTATGCATATTGATACTGTGCACTTAGTGAGGGTATACATACTATACAGAGTGATACAGTATCATACGTACAGGGGGACCTTTAAACAGCTATACAATAGATACATATGATACGTACAGGGTCATATAAGGGTTATTTTTTCCTGATGTTGAGCTCAATATGGACTGCCATCTTATTGGAGGTACAGTGAAGAGGTTGCATAATACCTAGAAGGCGAGAGTACTAAGAATAAAAGAATCAGAAGGCAAACTATTTAATTACTCTTGCTTCGGCTGAAGCCCTTCATCAAAAGGTTTTCAATTTCCTCTCTGTAGCTCCCAACAAGTTCGTCCGCATGAAATCTATGATGCTTGAAGACCTCAATCATCAATTTAGAAGAACCACGGACGTCACTATATAATTCAACTCGTCATTCGCTAGGCCAAAACAAAAGAAAACCTGCAAACTTGAAGGCCAGCTGTTTGCCATCCCATCCTTGCGACAAAGGAGTGCTCGGAGTCGTGTACGCTGTACCATCAACGGTGACTTTTGCAAAATACTTTCGTGAATCCGACCGTGTTGAATGAAGGCGAACGACTTTCAACAGTATTGCTGTGAGCATCTCTAGGACACGAAACTATTGCACTCACGGGTGATACACACAGATCCCATCGATGGGGACAAAGCGTTAGTCCTTGTGTGAAGATAAAGATGGATGGATACTTATTGTCGAACCTTTAGGTTTGGCTTCTTATATGAAAGTGTTTCTGTACATCTTGATTAGGCAACCCTAACCTTAGTTTAATTCTACATGTAATGAATGGCTTGACAGCTTTGTGTCCCATGCCATACTACATATTGAGTAGTGCCAGTTGACCGGTAGGCGCACCAAAAAATGTGGATGTTACAAAATCGTCGTCTTCCCGAGTGCAACTTAAGTGGGACCACGTCAGTTACACCACCACCACCACTACCACATAATTTTATCATGTTGGAGAGAAAGGTTATGAACATGAACAGACTCAACCTATAGGAGATTTCTTGTGCATAGTGACTCTCTTGTACACAAAAAAAAGTGGACAACATGGAAAGCTCAGTAGCAGATGAACCTTTGGAAAACTCTGGAATAACTGATGTCTAAATGGATTTCCTCACCTGGTAAATACTACAGGATAATAAAGGTAAAGAGGGTGGCAGTTTGACGTTGGCAGAACCAAAGATGAAAAGAGCCCCCCACAAGCCCGGAAGATGCAGACGAAGCATTGTGCAGATTAAGTCCAAACATTGCATCAACCCCAGTCGAGCACTCAGACAACTGAATCTGATAAGGAAGAGAGGGCACAGTCACAGTGCACGCCTGAGCATATGCGCCACCAAACTGACCAAGAAAAGAGGGGGAAATCAGACAAGAGTATAAGTTGGATATAACACATTGGGACAGTATACAACACTCAGACCAATGTTGCGTATGGGGACCTGCATGGAAGTGGTTAGGACTCATGAAAGGGGAATGGCAAGAACAAAATAGCGCTCCATAAGACAATAACTTCATAATTAACAACTACTACTAGTACTGAAAATCTTGATAGCCTTTCAGTGTTCGATCAACCTGCACCAAGACCTGCACTAAGAGTTTCAGTAGAAAAATGGAAAGGTTCGGCCCTTCGCCGCTTGCGGCCATCCCCCCAGTCATAGAAACTTGCCCTTAAGTCACCCTTGACGTGCGAGTGAATCATCTCTTCGACGTGCGAGTGCAAATCACCTCCTTGACGTACGGCTACATGATGATCCAATCAAACCTGTCGCTCTCAGGTGGGACACTGTGGGACAGCATAAGTATAGGCAAGCGCCAATAGCCTAATAAGTTATCAATACACAGGCATACCATAATTTTGCGTTCTTTTTGACGATTGACAAGTTTGTTGATCATCACTGGTACATCACTACTTGGATCCCCTGAATCTTTACGCGGGTCTTTTTGAAAAATGGTGTTAAGTCCATCCGAAGCTTCGACGTTAACGTTTGAGCTCGGTCGGGGCTCAACGGCCTTATCATTTGCAGGTCTATGGCCTCATACAGTCAGGATGTTCTTTGTGATACACCAAGTAGTGACGGTAAGTATATGAGAAGCATCAATGCGATACAATACTCTATCAAACTTGCGGGCTTGAAGCTGAGCCATGCCAGGTAGCTCAGCCTCACGGCTTCAGGTTCCCATCAACAAGTATCCGGAATGAGTGACGATGAGTGGGTGGGCCCAAACGCGAATGCAGCGTGAAGTGATGTTATGTTAAAACAAAGAGAGGTTTCCCTTCCAGGAATACTAATGGAGAGGAGAAATAGCAATGAACCTGAGGATGCAATACACCATAGAAGGGAAAAACAGTCGGACACTTGATGGAAGCCAAGATCCCAAGGTGGTAAAAGAAACAAATGAAGAAAAGAATTCAGTAGAAAGATAGAAAAGGGTGTTGATCAATCGTTGTGAAAGGTGTCATAAGAGAAATTTGGAATAGATATGTAAGAAGAAATTCAACTATAAGGCAAGGGCTTGATAAGGAGTATCTTGTACGCGTATTACGAGTATAAGAAATCTAGATAATCAAATCAATAATTAGTTTTGTGTATTTGCGGGGAAAACAACGTCACGCAAAGCGGGGCCAGGACAGATACTGGTTTGGAAAGGAAATCCAAAACCAAGAGGTAGCTGGCCGTTGACGTTGAATCCTGTACGCAAGGAGTGCAAGGGTCTGAAGGAGAGAGATCACATGAACCCAAACATACCAAGCGTGAGCCAATAAATAAATAAATAAAAAAGGGAATGGCGGGTGGGGCCAAAAATCAATGCTGAGTGGAAAGAAGGAGAACGAGGAATATCTAATATATGGAGAATAGCGCAACAAGCAGAAGACTTGACGTGTACACGAGCTGGACCAAAGAGGATAATCTACCGTAATCTAATCTATTGGTCCAAGCTCTAAGATACTTTGTACGTTCGCCCTTGCCTTATCTAACACTTACGCTAGCCGTTCAGAAGCCGCTCACGTAGCTTCAGCTAGCAATAAGGCAAGGGCTTGATAAGGAGTATCTTGTACGCGTATTACGAGTATAAGAAATCTAGATAATCAAATCAATAATTAGTTTTGTGTATTTGCGGGGAAAACAACGTCACGCAAAGCGGGGCCAGGACAGATACTGGTTTGGAAAGGAAATCCAAAACCAAGAGGTAGCTGGCCGTTGACGTTGAATCCTGTACGCAAGGAGTGCAAGGGTCTGAAGGAGAGAGATCACATGAACCCAAACATACCACACGGAGCCAAGCTCCCAGAGCACCGCTCGCTGAGGGTGAATGTGAAACTAGCCGAGGAACCCGAAAACCCCAACAGAGTGCAGGCATAGTGAAAGAACAAAATGATTAATCATTTGATAGGTCAAAGTCTAGTTCATCTGCAGTGAAAGGTAAACGATGTGAAGATGCAAAAGCTCTCATACGAGATTCCGATTGCATCGCACGGGCTATGGCCTGTGGAATAACTTGTTCGAGACGTCTCCAATAAATGAGAAAACATAATGAAGTCCAACCTCCAATCTTCATGATGATTTCAGGTTCAACCCCAAGCAGAAGATAAGCCAGAGATCCACCAATACGGAAAGAATGCCCGAAGACGTACTCCAGGTTGTGGAGGCGAAAAATAGCTGTCATCCATGAAATGAAAGTAGGTTTGATCAAGGGAACCCATGATTGATTTTCACGATAAGCAAAAAAAGGCGTACCCGGGGGAGGTGAGTGATTGATAGTGAAATGATTTTCCACCGCCGCATATGGGCAGAGAGGATCACCTGGGATTTCAGTAAGATAACATTCGCCACCTGCAACACCTGTAGTCTTTGTCCATGGAAGGTGAAATGAGATAACACGCCGTCCATCTACCACGGAACGTGTAACACGAGTCGAACGGTGGACATCATGTTCCATTGTGATTTTGTTTGCGGACTTCGGTATAAGTTCACCTAGACGCCGACAGCCCCAATATGCTGTCGTTGCTGCTGCCCATTTGGATGCATCCTGAGGATTCTCAAGGTCCAGATGAGATCGGAGAGTGAGCATGTGAGGTTGTTCAACCGGACCACGAGGTGGCCGTTTGAAAGCTGCGCCTTTCTTTTCTGCAGCTTTCTTCAATGACGGAATCCAACCCTCACGACCATGCCACTCTGCATCGTTGAATAGATGCCAAAGGCGAAGGCCACTAAGCCAATTTTGGATACACTTCCCAGTGCATGTTCCGATATGATCTGCAACAAAAGCGCCAAGGAGGATAGATGAGGCTGGCATTCGCAAGGCTTCAGGGATAAACTCTGTATCACAGAATTGATTGAAACGAAGCAGACCTGCTCCATATGCCTGTCTTGTATCGTCTGTTGTAGCAGCCAATAAGCCTTCAAACATTTTCACTTGTAAACGATGTGATATTTCGATATTTCGATCAGCTTGAGTGCGTAGCGAAAAAGGTGTTGTCCACAAGAGCACTCGACGATCGGCTGGTACATTAGCTGGGCGAAATAGACTTGGTGCCAAGTAGTTCTGTTCCGTTGGGCGTCGTGCCTTCTTTGCTGGAAGCGAAAGAGCCGCTGCAGCACGAACATCATGGAGAGTTTCTGATAAGGAAATTGTGGGTATGTTGGAAATGGGATGAGCATCATAAATATTTGATTGAAGGATCGGTGTTGGTATATGTGGTATCCTAATTCCCAAGTCATATGCTAACATTGCATTGGGATCTATCCACTGTGTATTTGAGACTAACGAAGGTCTCTGCGAGAGAGGATGGATTTCTGGTTGATTGCCCACTGTCTCTGTGTTGGCTGGTGCATCGTAGATGAACAAAAACGGGGATGTCATTAATGATGAGGCTCGTAGAATAGCGAGGATAGTTCAGGTGGTAAAGGAAATGATCTAGTAAGACGATGAGAAGTAGAACCTAAAATACCTCGTGATATGGGATCTGCTGGGTTTTCCGCTGATGGTATATATACATACTTTGGTATGATAAGATGCTCGGAAGAGATAAGATATGTTCGGCGGACACAGAGGTTAGTAGCATTGTTACGGCTCCGCCCTTTGTTATGTGCCCCAATGGCACCCGTGTTATCTGAATGCATGAGGAGATGGGTGTTGCGAAAGCCGAGCTGTACAATAAAATACATGAGAAGTTCAAGGGCGACAGCTTCCAGCCATCCAATGTCCAAACCCGGAACTTTCCAACCTGTAACAAGTTGGAAAGCATACCACTGATTTTGGATGATGATTCCGATACCCCAGCTTGTGGACGCATCAACGAATATGTGTAAATCCTGAAGTGGCTGCAACGGATGCAGCTGACGGAAGAAGTCAGGGGCAGTGAGCTGATTTTTTCACCAAACCAGTGTAGTCCTAAGAGAACCCGAGGCACGGCGAGTGATGAAATTATCATCGTTGAACTGCGACATGAAATTTGAGATGGGTGGGAGGTAAGATGAACCATGGATGTAGACAAAACACAGATGAACCAGTGAGCCATGGATGATCTGAATGTCCAAGAGCGAAAGACCCTGGTGTTGCTCGATCTTGTCTAAAAGTGTAACGACTCTCGCCAGGAACTTTAGGCGTTTAATCTGTGGCAACGAAACACGTCGATTGGTCAGGTCCCAAAAGAAACCAAGAAAAGTCATATCGAAAGCAAAGCGAAGTCCTGTCTTGGTTGGATGCCATGGTATGCCCAACGCTGCAATGAGGGCCATACATGTATCACGATCGAAAAGATAACGATATGAACCTTCCCCAAAATAACCATGTGGATCGTGGAAGCGTAAGACACTCATATCATCCTCGTATTTGAAAGGCTGAAGTCCCTGACCAACACCGCTCCAGATGTCAACTGCTGCATTAGCTATCTGACCTGAGTTACTACTAGCTGGCCGCAGGCCAAATGGGTGGCAATGGTCAATGTAGAATTTTCCTTCCACACAGACCACCAAGTATGGCTTATGCGCTGGGATAACAGGGCATGTACGGTGAAAAGCTTTGATGTCGAAAGCACACGCTTGAGTGCCATCTGGAGATGATGCAATCTGGAGTATGGGATCAGGATCAGGATCTGAAAGATTGGATAGTAGAGATGATGATGTAGAGATATGATTGTACTCGCATAGCGAGTACTAGATGATGTGGAGATATGGTTGTACTCGCATAGCGAGTACTAGATGATATGGAGATATAACATTACTTGCATAACAAGTAGTGGATGATATGGTGATATTGCTCACATAGCAAGCACTTTGAAGCAAAAGAAAATTGAGACATAAAGAAACACTCACCGCATCAGCAACCCGTGAGGGCATATCAAAGCGTGTAGGGAAATCTTCTTTGTCGGCAAAACTGTTGACTGATCCCATGTCCGGAGCATCTTTCGAAAGGTGGCGACAAATACGTATCTTGGGTGGGAGATTTGGACCTTGGTCCTGCGTAACGACTACAAATGGTGAGCAGTAAAAATATCCGCGTAGGATACGTTCTACTTCTGCCTGTGAGAATGGTCCAGACATCCTATTGGCAACCAGTTCTGTGTTGATATACTCATAAACAGCGTCAAGGTGTTCCATGATAGAAGGGTGATTGGGGATTATAACAGTCTTTGTTAGATGAGGCATATCACCTATGGGAAAGCCATAGGAGAGATTATTGACAAGAAGAGGATATTTATCAGACAAGCTGCATTGGTCCAGAAGTTGAGCAAAAAGCATCTGCATTGTAAGGTGTGATTATACGAGTGTATATTTCTGTATCAAAAGGAGTGGTATCCAATAAAGGTGAGCGATGTAAGATAGAGGATGAAAAATCAGTATATGACAGAAATTCTGGACGAAAGATAATGTGATCAAGGTCGGATGACGCCTTCGAAGACGCGGAGACATGAGGTAACGCGAGAGAGGGCTGAGTGTTCTCGTCCGCACAGGCTACAGATATGGAGTCGTCCATCATCATGCTGGTGCTTGCAACCGGAAGCGAGATTGTACGGGATACAGATAGGCTTTGTTTCCTTGGCGCTGCCAAGTGGCTTGAGAGTCCTGAGCTCGCTGTCCTGATAGGCTGAGAAGCAAGGCTTTCCATCGCTGAAGGCAACGGCTGAGGCGGGATGAAGGCGGAGGAGGTGCGATGCTGCGCAAATAATACATGTTGGGGAGGAAGTGCGTTTCGGTGAATCTGCGTTGCGAAATGACTGTGGAGAATCGTTTGTGACAGTGCGCGGAGCCTTAGCTGCTATTGCTCCACGTAAATCTGAATCTGAGGGGCGCTTTGCTGGAGTTGAAGACGACTGCAAGAAAGAAGCTGTTAAAAGTTTAACCTGGTCTCTAACCTGCAACAGGATGGCCAGATTTTGGACATAGTGGTCCTTGCTAAAAAGTGTTCCCTGGAGGATCTCATTCCGGGCTGTGCGTTCGAACGTGTACCAAATAGGATATGACGTTTCGAAATCTGGGTAGTTTCGGAAAAAATCGAGATGTTTGCCAAATTCTGTGGCAAAAGATATCACTGGGAGAGCTAAACCGTCGAATCCCAGGCTATGGGCGGGTGAAAGCGTAACGAGCGCTGAGAGGTAATTTGACATACATTCCATCCATTTCATAGGCGACATGCACGTATGTTCCATATCATCACCCCAAAGTGCAGACATCTTAAGCATGTCAAAAAACTAGAACCTTGACTTCTGATGGAGTGCTCTCAGCCGTCGGTTCCATTCTATGGACCTTGGTATGCAGGTCATGAAGTCTGTGCTGTGCCAATTGAAGACGGTCCTTGGTAAACCAATTAAGAGGAAGAAAGAATTTGTGTCGAATTGAATAGAGATAAACATCTGAAATGATGGTTCTGGGCTGTTGACCAGAGATACGCTCGACTGGGTTTGAATGAAACATCGAGCCTGCAATTGGGAGAGATTTTGTAGTGGTAGCTGATGCTGTGCTCGCCGAAGATCGTCTAATGTCTTTCTGGAGTCTAATCCGTTCTATTTCCATAATGATGAAGGTGGGAAGCGGTCCCACTTTCTCACATAATTGAGTGCTGGCTGCTAACAACGAGAACTCATCTGTGGTATATGGATAGAGCGCCATAAGCGGAGGACCAATGTCTGGAAAAGCTTCCCTATAGTCTCGACAATTCATAGTAGCTGCCAAGCTATCTTCATTATAAGTTTCTGCATTGCAGTTATGCGCACAACGAATGCGAAGGGCCCTGCCTGTAGGGTCCAATGCTGGTGGGATGGTCAAATGTGAGTCAAAGTCGAAATCATCCGGAATAGGTGCTGGAATCCCAGCATTGGGAAGAATAAGAACCATGGGATGGAGTCAAAAGAGCCAAAAATCAATGCTGAGTGGAAAGAAGGAGAACGAGGAATATCTAATATATGGAGAATAGCGCAACAAGCAGAAGACTTGACGCGTACACGAGCTGGACCAAAGAGGATAATCTACCGTAATCTAATCTATTGGTCCAAGCTCTAAGATACTTTGTACGTTCGCCCTTGCCTTATCTAACACTTACGCTAGCCGTTCAGAAGCCGCTCACGTAGCTTCAGCTAGCATTAAACCAAGGGATGATGAGGTGGGTGGGTGAAAACGCGAGGATTATGTGAGCCTCGAGAGCTGAATCCGAGTTAGCGCAAACGACGCGAAAGACATGGCAGTGAGACGGTCACATCACTCCCGTGACCGTCTGCCTATCTCCTACCTCAATAAACCTCATACTAGGCACTATGATTCACCATTCCGGATAGGACATTTTCTTGGAGCCTATCTCACCTATAAGCACCTATATTTAGCTAAGCTCAACCATATCTATATAATTTCCCAAGAGTCTTGGCTTAAAAGTGATTTTCCATCTTCGATGATTTTGCATAGAGCGATGAGGTTACTGTTGATACCTCTACGAAAAGTTGTCTATGCGAAACAACCGAAACAATCGCAAATGCTACATATACTCTAATAGAGGACTAAAAGATCGATTTCCATGTAGTTCTACTCGTCTGTATCACCTAAGGTCGTAATCGTGAAAGAGATCAGGGGATATTTGTTGTCAAAGAAGCGTTTCTGCAGATAGTAAACTACTTACCAGTGTAAAACCCTTGCTGCAAATGAAAAAGTAGATTTCCTTCTTCCTTTATAGCAGACGTCGGGACTATGTCTACGTGTCCACACGCATTTCTTTCTATCAGATTATCCAGCTGTGCCCGGTTGCGAGAGTCATTGACCTGGATATGGATAGACTGAATGAATAGGGAACGTCCAGCTGCGGGAGGACGGATAGAGCCATGGCATTGAATACCGTCAAATAATCCTTCGGAAATTGATGGGCCAGACAGAGGTCGGAAGTGGTGGATCCGATGCTCTAACATATCATATAGGTGTCCAATTGAACACTTGCGTGTGGATAGCCAAAAACGGCTAAGCAAAGGGAGGATGGGTCTATCAGGGTTCGTCCTTGACAACATAGTCAGTACAGGATCTGCGTTGTCGGAATCGACATTTAGTTCTGAGAGTGAATTGACGAAAGGCGAAAGAAATATATCTTTCCAAAAGCGGAGCTCTAAATGTTCACCATCAGAGCTAAAACATGAAAAGGACCTCAAACTGCATCGGCTGCGAGCAAGAAGCAAAGGAACAACAGGATAATCGTCCACTGATATACGAGTGTCGATTATGAGAACCTTGAGTTTTGGGGTGACTATCAAGTCCAAAAAGGACAGAGAGGACTCTCTTCGAAGATCCAGGGTATGTAGACGATGAAGAGTAAAAAGCTGGGGAGAAAACACATACACCCGCCATTTACAAGTTCCATCGAGACGGAGATAGTGCAGATTTTTCAGTTCGGCAAGCGATTCAAGGAAGGTCGTATCCAAAACAAAGTCCCCGGAAAGATGAGTAAGGCTTGGGGAAAAGGGAGCGCGAAAACGATAGTGAGTTTTCCACCCAAATTCCTTCAGCTGAGGTGAAGACAAGAACATTTCCCCAATCTGCTCAATGCCTTCATGCCACCTAGCAAATTGTATGTCATCTACTTCGAAATGCACCTTCTCGAGTAACGAGGAACGGTCCAATGGAAGACCACCGAATGATTCGAGTAACGAGAGGGATCCCGGTGGGAGAACGTCAACGTTAGTCGAGGGATGACAATGAGAGGATAGCTTGAAGGTGACCGACTTCCAGCGATGAACGTGGGGCCGCAGAAGATTGATGACATCTGCTGTGACAGTAGTTGAGGTACATGCTTCTTCCAAAGTATGGCAGCGTTCGTTGTTGATATAAAGAGTGAGGGGTAGCTGCCGCGAACGCTCCATCCATAACTTCACCATTGTAACATGGTGTGGTACGAGAGACTCCAGGCCGAAGGTAGACCAGAGTTCTGGGAAAGAGACGGCGACATTCCGCCAGCGGCTACACACTTGGCTGATAACATACTGCGGGGGAAGGTACGGAGTGTGCGGATCCGAGGCGTTCAGGGGATGTGTCCAATTATCGTCAGGAAGAGAGAACATGAATATTTCTCGAAGAAGTTCCACGGGCAAGTAATCGGCAGGACATTCGAGGCTGGTAGCCACCAGGCTCGCATGAGGATTTGAACGATTGAATTTCAGTAGAGTACGTTGTATATAGCGAACGCCACTACGGAGAGTATTGGTAGTTGAGGATTCGTAAGAGGGCTGAATAGAATAGATGTTATCATTTTTAACGATGAAAAATTCATTCGATTACTCACAAACGGTGGCTCATCCGACGAGCGGGTGAAAGGGAGAATATCAACGAGGAATTTCAGCGACATACGGGGGTATTCGACGCAAGGGCCCAGATTGTAGTCTGTCCTCGTATCAGCGATAAGCAAAAATGATAAAATGTAGGAAACACGTACTTGATATTTTTATCGAGAAAGAAAGGCAGAATAGATTGGCGTCTTATAAAACATATCAAGCTTTGAGCCGACTATGGATACAAGGTTGCAACCAACTACAAATTGCCTAGGTAAAGCAACAAGGGAGAAACGTGTAGTCAAGGACTAATGAGACTTGTCAAATCATATCGAAAAGACTTGAAGCTTGAACTCGAAATGGCTCGCAATACTGGGCTCTCGAAGTACAAGGGCTTCCAGAAAGGCGTTCATTGATTACATCGGTTGCCTTCCGCAAGATTTGAGCATCGTGGAGCGAGTAGCTGGAAGCGGATTCGAGATTCAGGTTCAGCAGGCGACAGGCAGGAAAGGCAAACGGCAGTGGTTGATCCAAATTAAAGCTTGAAAGTTGTTGAAGCTTCGGTCGCGGACTCGCGGCCCGCCACAGACGACCACGTGAGCGCTTTACCTGTAATGATGTAATTTCTAACGTCACCGTGCAGCACGCAGCACCGGCGTGGAATCCACTGTGACTCGTCGTACGATTGTGGTAGCAACCACAACCTGCTTCTCCGTTGAAATAAATAGTCTTCCCATCCTACACTCAGCGCTAGCAGCACTCAGTTCTCACCAATAATATACTCCAAGACCGGCACTCAAGGAACGGAAATCCGCGAGGCATCCTCTCAAACGCCTGTCGAAAATCTCCGATAGAACATCATGTGTTTCCAGGACAAGAGAGGAAAAGGCTACCTGATATTTATTCTATTGTCTCTGAAGCAAGTCTAGAACATCGCCTGATGATACTGATGATCTGGTTTACTTGAGCCACGCTTTTGCGGCTGTTTCAGTGTTATATTCTGAAGGTTTTCTTGGCCTCACTTCCTCTACTAAGCTGTCACTCGTCCATCTGATTTTTGTTCACATGGTCGAACAGATTATGGAGTGGCCCACGACTTCAATCAAGCGGTCATTAGATCCAGCGTGAACTTATCAGGTACTTCTTAGAACACTGTTAGCAGTGCTTCAGCCATCTACTATCCATGTCGTGCACCCCGTCTCCTATTGGATTTTTCATCCAAAATATGATTTGAGAGAAGTACTTGGGTAAGTTGTTGCACTTACTTTGGCAATCCTCGAGTTACTTCGAGCCAACCGCAACGGAGATTGAAGTGCTGATACCCAGAATTTTGAGCTTCGTTTTGTCACAGTATGGCTTCCTGATACATCCTTTACTCCTTTTTTTCAGCCAATATGAGAAAGTGAAAACGTAAGTAATGGAGAACAGCTTCAACCTTGGATAAGAACCGTCCGGTGTTTAATAGCTTTAACACGAAGCAGGACACGAGTTCAACAGCAAATTTTGGGGTTATTTGAAGTCGAATCAAAATTCCCAGATTTTGTTGCTTGTATTTGCTGAACCCAAGTTGGCTTAACCCTAACACGTTGTAGGCTGTTGTAGGTGTGTTTTCTTGAGTCACCAGGATTCAACGTGTCACACATGAGTCCGGATTCGTCAGACCCCGACAAGCCCAAAAGGCGTGAACCCAAGGTTGAGCTTGAGTTCGAAGCTTGAAGGTAATTTAACTGTTAACTCTGCTAACTCTGCTGTATCCGCTCAACATTCGGCCTGTTCTCGGCACCTTATCTCCTGTCCAAACGCGGAAAGCTGTGTTGCGATGCTGACGTATTGCTACTACGGTATCTATATAAGCCGCTCAAAGTCTCAGAAACTCAAATCCGGCCCTCGCTCACAACCACACCAAGCTATCACATTGTTATTGTTATCCTTTCTGTCCTTCTATTTACAACTTTGACGACTCTTTTATACTGATGCGTTGTTTGCTCATCGCGTCACTTGTTGCTGGAATTGTGGGCGGCGTTACAGGTCACCGTGCCCCTGTAACTGCTCGCAAGTCGCTTGGTTTTGGGCCAATACACCCTCACGCAGTCTACAAGTCCAACCCTTACCAAATTATCACCAATGGCTTCGTTCCTCAGAGTGCGGACGCTGACCCTTTCGACATCGCACGACTCTTTATTGACGATATCCTTGGCCCTACCAAGGCTGATATCTCGTACAAGATTCGTTCAGACTCCTATACGGACCCTTCTACTGGTGTAACACATGTTTATGCTCGCCAATTAGTTCATGGACTTGAGGTTGCTGACGCTAACATGAACATTAACGTCAAGGACGGCAAGATATTGTCATATGGTAATTCGGTGCGTATCCACCTATGTGATTTTGTGGTTAATATCGACGTGTTCTTTTTCTAGTTCTTTAATGGAGTAGCTCCGTCGCTCCTTTCTACCGAATTTCATAATGTTCGCCCTATACATCGTGAATATTGCGAGGAGCTGACCACGGAACTCGAGACTCAATTCTCCAATTTTGCGACATTGACTCAAACTGAGCAAGTTCCCATGGGCAGTCAGAAGGCGGTTGAGTTTGACGAGTACGCTGGCCCGTTAACTCACCTGCACTATTCCAACTGTCAGTTCCACGGACTTGCCGATGAGATGGCCTCTACAAAGCCTCAGGAAGTTGGAGACATCGGCGATATGCGGCCTGCGCTCTTACAGTTCATGGTCGCTGCCACTCCCAAGTCTGACGTCGTAGCTGATATTCTCTCCAAGTTTGATCACCACTTGGAACAGATGACCATTTCCGGCCTCAGTCACTTTGCTCCCGACGGCGAACCGGCACACTTCGTTATTAACAACGTTCCGGACACCGTGAACCCAGTCAAGGCACACTTGGCCTATATTCAAGTTCCCACCGAGGATGGTTCTACTGCGCTTTCTGTTGTTTGGAAGGTACGTCACGTTTTTTAAATCAAGTTATCTGGTTGTTGACCCCTTTCTATAGTTTGAAGTCGAAATGCAGGACAACTGGTACGAGGCCGCCGTCTCGGCATTAAGCCCACACCGAATTATTTCGGTTGTCGACTGGGCTTCAGACGCAAGTATACCCATACCCGATCACGACACTCCCAAGGGGCCTGCTTCGTACAAATGTTTTCGCTTGGGGAGTCAACGATCCCTCAGAAGGCAATCGCACCTTGCAGAAGGAGAACTTCGATAATCTCGCATCCCCTCACGGATGGCACTCTTTACCCTTTGACAATGACCCCTTGTACGAGGGAGTCAAACCCCGCAACGAGTTCTACCACAACACTTCCACTACGTATGGTAACAACGTCTTTGCTCAGGAAAATTGGGAAGGGCAGAATGCGTATATCAACAACTACCGTCCCGAAGTTGGATCTCCTGCGGTCTACGACTTCAAGTACAAACCCCCGAGAATCTGAGAGCGATGAGGCCATGGAAGTTGCCCGAAGCTACATTAACGCTACTGTCACACAGCTATTCTACACCTGCAACATGATCCACGATCTCTACTACAGGTATATCCCTTTTAGCACAGCTACTTATGATGCTTATTATGTCCTCGCAGATACGGTTTCACAGAACTCACTGGTAACTTCCAGCAATACAACTTTGACAAAGGTGGACGCGAGGGCGATGCCGTTATTGCGAATGCCCAGGATGGTTCTGGTTTCAACAACGCGAACTTCATGACGCTCCGGATGTGGCAACAGGTCGTATGCGCATGTACTTGGTAATCATGTCTAAACTCGTGGTCTTTCCTTGTACTGACCCAGAGCTTAAGTGGAAACACTGCGAATCCATACCGCGATGGTGATTTTGAGGCCGGCATTGTCATTCACGAATTCAGCCATGGCTTGTCAACCCGCTTGACTGGTGGTAAGTTTTGTTAATCCACTACCCTAGTATCGTTTCGCTTATTCTCCTCGAACAGGACCATTGAACTCCAACTGCTTGGGCTGGGGCGAAAGGTATGTGTTCTGATTCTCGTCGTAACCTTCCTTCTAAATAACAGTTACTACCAGTGGCGGAATGGGTGAAGGTTGGGGAGGTGAGATTTTCCAGACTTGTCTGGTTTCCTTTTACTGATAATCTCTTTAGACTTCTTGGCTACCTCCATTCGAAGCACTAAGAAACTATTCCGACTACCCAATGGCGCGTGGGCTGCTAACAGACCCGGTGGTATTCCGTAACTTCCCCTACTCTCAGGTTGGTTCAATCCTACTGCTTACTCTACCTGTAGCTAATCTGTTCAACAGGACGAGACCGTTAACCCTCGACCTACAAGACTCTCGACAAGCCTGGTTACTGGGGAGTTCACGCCATTGGCGAGGTTTGGGCGCAGATGCTTTGGCTCGTCGCTCAGGCGCTTTATTGAAGAACACGGCTTTTCGGACAGTCTCTATCCTCCTATGCCTCTCGAAAATGGTACCGTTCCCGAAGGTGACTTCTACCGTCCCGCTGTCGGTAAGAAAACCTCTGGTGCCGAAACACGGTAACACCCTGGCTGTGCAGTACGTACAACCTTCATTTCTAGGGCTTCAATCGTTATTTAACAACGGGATTGGTTCTGTAGACTCGTCATCAATGGTATGAAGCTCCAGCCTTGTCAGCCTTCGTTCTTCGACGCTCGTGATGCTATCATCCTCGCCGACCAGGAACTTAACTGATGGAGAGAACTTCTGCACGCTCTGGAAGTCGTTCTCCTTGAGAGGTTTGGGTACCGATGCCGATATTGTAGGTCGCACTCCATGGGGTGGAGGGATCCGTAAAGACGTGAGTTCATTGCTTTGTTCTGCCTTTTCACAAGCTGACTTTGTATTGCTGCTTTTAGGGGTCGCTGTACCTAGTCGCTGTGATTAACGCGCATCGTAATATCACTTCCCGCTATCTTCATTGTATATCTACTGCACGAATCTCTTGCTTCCACATTTTTACATCTTTCAGCTACTATTCTGTAGGAGTAATCGTGATAATAGTTTTATCTGTTTTGGAATATACGTCCAACATGCTTTGTTATATAATGTCATGAAGATTCTAACGTCTTTTCTACGCTGGTTAAGGAAGGAAGGAAAACCGCGGGCCTCCTTTTTATGAAAATATCTGACGACCTTGCCGAACTTCCTTTTTTGAAAATATTTTTGAAAAACGGCATTACATGGGCTTCACTACATGAGACACTAATATTACAACTTCAAGCGCCTGGCCGTCCTGCGTCGATAGGAAACGTCGAAATCTTTTGATTCTCACCCTTCGGACTTCTATGTCTTCAAAAAGAAACAAAAGTCACGCAAAAGTCGTCAGACTCACAAGTGAAAGGAAAGTCGAAAGCACCGTGTCGCCCACCTAGTATCCTCAGCTTATGTATTGCCAAGCGTAACGTCGCCATATATGCCATAAGTCGCCGAAATCCGCGACGTGGAACAGGCTTGTGTACAACTGATCCCCCTCCAACTACTCGTGGACATCTTATATCCTGGAGGATTAACTCGCGGAATTTGAGCGAGTCTCAGGTGATGAAAAGGCCAGTTGGCTTATCGATATAGCGCATGGGTTGTGCGACCCTTCTGAAAGACGTGGTCAATTAGTAGTTTGGGACGACGATCGCCATCGTCCAGTCGGTAGGCAGGATCCCCTCGAAGCAAAAGTCTATGAATACCAAGTCGATCATCATTTTTTCTCTCACGAAAATCAGCCTCAAAAACGTAAAGTCATTGACGAGTGCCACAGGCTTACCCAGTACCATGGCGAATGCTGGATGGTGGGTGTTGGGTGACAGGATGCCGCCAACGTTGCAAACAGCCATATGCCCCAAACGCATGGGAAATGAGCAAGCTGCATTCACCTACAGCCGCCACACTGGCCCCCTGCCCGCTGAATCTTACCATCTATGATCCTTGCTTTGGCATCTGCCTAAGTAAGAGTCTTGATACATATCTTCGACGTCTACAAACTAAGGTTCAGAAAATTCACTGACAATCTGTAAGTCTTGCTTTTCAAACGTTTCCATGCTCTGTCGAATATCCTCAGGGCCAGATTCAATATCGTGTACATGACTTTACAGGTCAAAAGCTCGATGTGTTTGGAAACTACGGATATCCTGATAATCTTGCTAATGTGGATCGTCTTCATGGTAGGACTGTCACTCCACCCAATTCCACTTTCCGCCCCCAGGACTCATGTACCTGGCACTACCTTCAATGTGTCATACGTAAGTTTGGTCATCAGATGTTCCGAGAATCCGACAATATTGTCCACTTTGAGCAACCCATGCCAATGGAGGACGACTTTGCAGGATGAAGATGAAAATGAAGGTGGCTTTTGGCCGACAGCTATGTTGGACTTGGAAGCATGTATAAAGAGCAACTGGAGGAGAAACTCAAGAAGCATGAAGAGACTGCATCATGGGTGGAAAGCAGCGCTACTGTCACTCTGACTTGAAAGTAATTGATATCCATCAGCAAAAGTTAACATTCTTGAAACGTACATATAAAAATTGCATTTTTCAGCAAGGTGGATGATAGAGACAGGAAATTCATGAACAAAAACCACCGAGGTATGGGACTCAACGTTCAACATTGAGCGTGAAACCTTGAGGTATTCGTTGGGGAGCCCGGCTGTTTCTTAAGTAATGGGAGTTGAACCTACCTTTGTTTGTTATGTCATGGAAATTTTAACGTCTTTTCTAAGCTCTCTTCCTTACTACTAGTACTAAGTCGTTCAGGCAATCGTTGGTTGGTTGGCTCCGCCTCTACTGCACGCAAATTTCTGCTGGTTAGTAGCCCATACGAAGTGGAGTCTCGCTCATGATCATGAGCTGCATTTTTTCTTCCATATACTATAGTTTCGTCACAACAAGCAAATTACAAACGAGGCGTTTGCATACAGCCTGAGGGCGACCCGCTGTTTTTCCGTTTTCCACGCCTGCGGAGCCGACGGGAGTTGCTTCGATCCCGACGGTTTCCCTACTTATCAGAGTGATTGGCAGTGTATAATGTAATTCATCAAAAAAGCATTGTACAAGTAGCATGTGGGATTCATGTGGCAGCTCGCCATTTTACACTATGTTTACTTCAGAAGCCAGGCTGACTGGAACGTCTTGGTTACCAGGCAGGG
>JADNRY010000526.1:0-40655 GCA_015501585.1 Rhodocollybia butyracea | reverse complement strand
CTTGTTTCCTTCCTTGATATACTATGGCTCCTGCGTCATCTTTGCTCTTGATTTTATCTGGAGTTGCACCTCTGACGTTAGCTTTGTTGTATCTTCTTTCTCGTCGCCCTCAGCCCAAGTCTGCAATAACCCTCCCCCCTGGCCCAAAAACCCCCGACTTTCCGGTTCTTGATGCTTGGATCAAATTCCAAGAATGGGGTAGAAAATATGGTCGGTTACAGACTCTACAGCTGAGTGTCTACACCGATGTACTGATTCTCGGACCAGGGGACCTTGTCTATATCCGCGAAAAGAATATCCTTATAACTAACAGCTCTCGGACTGCCGTAGATCTGCTAGAAAAGCGCGCGCGCGCATCTTACTCGAATCGAGAAGTACCGTGGACGGCGATCCTGTAAGTCGGAAATTCCAATTTCAACAGAGTTTTTCCTAACATATACACATAAGGTGCGGAGGAGAACGTGTGCTTTCGATGCAGGTAAGTCACTTGCTAGGCTCACAATTCTATTTATCCCGTCTCCCCTCTTTTCTTCATGACAGGAACACTCAGCCAAGTGGCGGACGAACAAGAAGCTTTACAATCAGATCTTTCGTCAATCCGCTATTAGTCGTTTCTATCCCGCCCAATATAAGAAAGTCCTTGATCTCACACGTAGCCTGGTAGCCACGCCGGAGCAGATCATGCAGCATACGCTGATGTATGTTTTACTAGTATATCTAAAACCATTATCGCTGAATCTTCTGTTCAACTAGATTCTCTCAAAGCGTCATGTATGCTGCATTATATGGGCTTGATATTGGTTACGATGATCCTCTTTCTCCGAAGGGCAAAAAAGCCATTGATGTATTTGGACAAATATTCTCAACTGGCTTCCCTACCCTCGAACGATTTCCATGGCTGCGCTTTATGCCCTCTTTCTTTCCTGGCTGTGGGTTCAAACAGAAAGTGCTTGAATTTCGAGAAAATTTTGATGCCTTAGGCACTATCCCGTTTGATAGGGCGGTGAATAACTTGGTGAGTAAGATTATGTTCAATAGGGCAAGGATTTATTTATCATCCTCCCAGAAACTTGGCACTGGCACATCTGTTATTGCTGAATTAGCACTTGAAAATGAAGGCCCGCCAGCAGATATTGAGATGATCAAGGACATGGGTTCCACTAGCTTCATAGTGAGATTCTATACCGGATTTCTTACAGATCCACTAAATCAGAGGCCATTTCAATCCTCAGCTGCCTCGGATACGGTACGGTGTCTGCTCAGACTAGTATTTGAAACTTACTGCTACTATCAATAGACAATGTCTTCTGTTGCCTCCTTTCTTCTTATCATGACTTTATATCCTGATGTTCAGGCCAAAGGACAGGCTGAAATCGATCGTGTCATTGGAAGAACTCGACTACCCACCTTTGAAGACCGAAAATCGCTTCCTTACGTCGAGTCTATCTACCGTGAAACAATGCGCTTGCACCCACCTGTTCCTCTTGGTATGAGATCCTCCTTCAAAATCACTAGTTGTTTCTTAAGTTTTGGTAGGGGTCAATCATGTTTCAACTGAAGATGATTATTATGATGGTTACCACATTCCTAAAGGTTTAACTCGTTTCTCTAGTGCTGCTTGGCATTAATTTCAGTTTGTTCATTTTAGGCTGTGTGGTTATTCCGAACATCTGGTAGATCCTACATACTCCTTCCATAAGTTGTGAGCTGAAAACATCCTTTATATTAGGGCTATGAACCGAGACCCTAACGTGTACTCCGAACCCAACAAATTCATCCCCGAACGTTTTCTTGATGCCCCCTCTGGACCCTTTACGAGTATCAATGACATTTATGCCTATGGATTTGGGCGAAGGTCTGTCAGCTTGTTAATGACTAAGTATTTTTGACTTGAATTGTATTTCTATCTCACAGAGTTTGTGTAGGCCGCTACATGGCTGACAGTTCTGTTTGGCTTGCTATTGCGTATGTACTGGCTACACTTGATCTACGCAAGGCCAAAGACAATGAAGGTAATGAAATCGACATCCCGGGAGACTTTACCAAGACCTTTTTTTGGTATGTGCTCTTCAATGACTTCTTTGTTAAAGCCGATGAATGCCCGATTTCAGCCAGCCATGCCGTTCACATCTTCTATTGTGTTCCGCGACGCACAGGCGCGAGACTTGATTTCAGCAACGGCTGAGTAGAGATAACCCTTTGTTTTTTTCTGTACTATTTATTTTATGGGCGTCGAATTGGACATACAGGGTCACGTGAAGTCCAAAACATCCCTTTCTTCATGCCTCGTGGTAAATCTACCGCCAAAGCTTCTAAGCCTTCGTGGAAGGAGGACCGAGTAGCCTGGAATAAGTACTGGGAGCGCGAACACGATGCTCTCTATGGATCCGACCCTAGTTTCACCGTGAAGAAAGACCAGAAAATCATCAAACTACAGGATACCCTTCCTGATGCATTCTTCACTACCCAAATACAAGATTCATTACTCCATAATGCGCATGTCATGCAAGACGAACTCTGTACACTCCAGCGGGACTTGTCCAGAGAAGTTTCCAAGCATTACGCTGAGGACGATTTTGTGGATCGCTGGACCAACATTTGTACCAAAACCGACAGAGAAAAGTGGATACTCGAAGGGCTGTTCAGGACTTGTGAAGCTAGCCCCGACTTCGAGGACTATCGACGATTCTGTCCCGAGTTGACTATGAACCGTTTGAATGCTCAATCCGGCAGAGGCTTTCTCGACTTGATGCAGAAACTTACGCTGCAGGATATCGATATAATTCCAAATGATTTCCAAAAGATTCGAATCCGGTTTGGGAGGCTATGAATGATGGGCATAATGACTCGAAGAAGAAGGTCAATGCACGACGGATGGATCTTCAGAGAACCACGTTTTTGACGTTTTTTGTCTGGAATACGCTTTTGGCCTTTGTGAGGAAAGCGTTTGTACTCGTTGACCTTTGCTTATTAATTTCATCTAGTTCGGAGGGCGAGAAGAGTATGGTCTTATCAAGAGCGGCAAAAGTAGCATCTCGCAGGAGCTGAAGGACTCACTTCAGAATGACGAGCGTCTTACCAAAATTCTCAAAAACTCCCAAAAGGAGGTGAAAGCTAATAATGCCCTAGCCGAACGTGGTTGTAGGGCTTGTGGGCTAACGGCTGAAAGGGCTGGAGTCAGGGTGTTACTCGCATGTCAGAAATGTAATTTGATTGGAAGAGGGGTCTATTACTGCAACAAGTTCAGTCAATTTTACTTGTCTAGGCCCGTTATCTGACTTCGGTTTTCTGAAGGCAGTGTCAAGTGCAGGATTGGAAGAATGGGCGTCCCCCGCACAAGACGATTTGCGGTAATAACGCAGCACTAAAAGATGCTATCCTCAGTCCGGGCTCGCAGTCGAGCAAGGGCAAATCTAAAGCTGCTGTTTCAGTCTGATGGCGATTCAGATAACGATTCAGACGACGAGGACAAGCCTTTCTGGGAGGAACCCAAACCTGGTTACATACGTTCCCCTGCACTCCTCCACCAAATGAAGTTCCTTGAGGAGAATCGTGGCGTGGACTATGTCTTCGTTCGTCCAGAGCCGCACCCAGATCACGGAATAGCGCTTCCCCACCCCATGGGCAAGTTGATGTTCACGATCCTCCTGAATCGTGCCGTTAGCGAGTTTGCGCCGGTGGAGGTTGTTCGGATGTATGATATGCTGCTGCCTGCAGCGGAGAAGGCTCCTGGGATTGGGGAAGTGGGATTGAAGAAGCAGCTTATGCGGGAGTATAACATCGATATCGACGAATGGCAGCCAATTGTTCAGAAGCGCGCCGACGAGGAGCTGAAGAAGCAGGGAAAGACTAAAGAAGAGTCGCAGAATGAGTTAGATGAGATGTATAAGGGTCTGGTATCAAGTGCAAAGGATCTTAGTTTGTAAGTACATGGTAACTCGGTGAATGTACAGATTTATTTTGCTTGTTTTTACGCAACGCCTGAACAAACATGCATAATATCCATAACCTAGAATCCAACGTTCCGACACCAGAGATACAACGCTAACAGTGACTACTCTGAATGTAGTCGTCATATCATCCCAGCCACCCTCTCTCTTGACATCCCAATAGCCCAACTCACTACTCATCATCTATGCCACATCCGGGATCCCAGGCAATGGGTGACTGCGCCTGCTCGGTGATGATGGCCAAGCTATACGAGAAAGGAAGAAGAGCGGGAAGCATTGCAAGTCCAAGGTTGGCCGACCGAAGCAGCACGAGTGGTAAAGTGAAAACATAGTTGCAGCGGCAAACCTGGCAACGATGTTTGTTAGATCACGCAACATGAGATAGATCCTAGTTTATTTGGCTTGCTTTTGCGTATGTACTCTGGCCATGCTTGATCTACGCAAGGCCAAAGACAATGAAGGTAACGACATCCCGGGAGACTTTACCAAGACCCTTTTTCGGTATGTGCTCTCCTCGGATGACCTCTTGGTTACATAAAGCCAATCAATGCCCGATTTCAGCCAGCCACGCAGTTCATATCGTCCATTTTACACACAGGCGCAAGAGTTGATTTCACCAACGGCGTATGAGAAGTGGAGCAACTTTAACTTTGGGCGTCACTTGAACGCGTACAGGGTCACATGAAATCTGAAACACCCCTTTCTTGAACTTTGAAGTCAACTATACGCTGCATCCGATTCTTATGCCTCACGGTAAATCTACTGCCAAAGCTTCTAAGCCTTCGTGGAAGGAGGACCGGGTGGCCTGGAATAAGCACTGGGAGCGCGAGCACGATGCACTTTATGGATCCGACCCTAGTTTCACTGTGAAGAAGTACCAGAAAATCATCAAACTTCAGGATGACCTTCCTGATGCATTCTTCACTGCCCAAGTACAAGATTCGCTGCTCCACAGCGCGCATGTCAAGCAAGACCAACTCTGTAAACTCCAGCGGGACTTGTCCAGAGAAGTTTCCAAGCGTTACGCTGAGGACGATTTTGTGGATCGCTGGACCAACGTCTGTTCAAAAGCGAGCGAGAAAAGTGGATACTCGAAGGACTATTCAGGACTTGTGAAGCTAGCCCCGATTTCGAGGATCATCGCCAATTCTGTCCCGAGTTAACTATGAATCGTTTGAATGCTCAATCCGGCAGGGGCTTTCTCGACTTGATGCAGAAACTTACACTGCAGGATATCGATACGATCCCGAATGATTTTCAAAAGGTTCCAAATCCAGTCTGGGAGGCTATGAACGATGGGCATGATGATTCGAAAAAGAAGGTCTATGCACGGCTGATGGATCTTCAGAGAACTACGTTTTTGACGTTTTTTGTTTGGAATACGCTTTTGGCCTTTGTAAGGAAAGTGCCTGTACTCGTTGACCTTTGCTCATTAATTTCATGTAGTTCGGAGGACGAGAAGAATATGGTCTTATGAAGGGCGGCAAAAGTGGCGTCTCGCGGGAGTTGAAGGACTCTCTTCGGGAAGACGAAGATCTTACCAAACTTCTCAAAAACTCTCAAAAGGAAGTGAAAGCTAATAATGCCCTAGCCGAACGTGGTTGTAGGGCTTGTGGGTTAACGGCTGAAAGGGCTGGAGTCAGGGTGTTACTCGCATGTCAGAAATGTAAAGCGGTCTATTACTGCAACAAGTAAGGTCAACTTTTACTTGTCCAGCCCCGTTGTTGACTTTGGTTTTTGAAGGCAGTGTCAAGTGCAGGATTGGAAGAACGGGCGTCCCCGCACAGGACAACTTGCGGTAATACTGCAGCACTCAAAGATGCTATTCTTGCTCCGGGCTCACAGTCGAACAAGGGAAAATCTAAAGCCGCTGCTCAGTCTAATGGCGATTCTGCTGACGACGACAAGCGTTTCTGGAAGGAACCCAAGCCTGGCTACATACGTTCCCCGCACTCCTCCACCAACTGAAGTTCCTTGAGGAGAATCCTGACATGGACTATGTCTTTGTTCGTCCGGAGCCGCATCCAGATCATGGCGTAAAGATTCCCCATCCCATGGGTAAGATGCTGTTCATACTTCAACGGAACCGCGCCATTAGCGAGTTTTCACCGGTGGCGGTAGTTCAGATGTATAAAATGCTGCTGCCTGCAGCGGAGAATGCTCCTGGGATTGGGAAAGTGGGATTGAAGAAGCAGTTTATGCGGGAGTATAATGTTGATATCGACGAATGGCTGCCAATTGTTCAGAAGCGCGCTGACGAGGAGCTGAAGAAGAAGGGAAAAACGAAGGAAGAGTCGCAGAATGAGTTAGATGAGATGTATAAGAATCTGTTGTCAGATGCAAAGGATCTCAGTTTGTAAATAGTAACTCGGTGAATGTACATGCTTGTTTCGTCCATCGCACCGCAAATCAATGTATGCCCATTTGAACAATATGTTGATATTCATAACCAAGGATACATGTTTCCAACGTTCGAACAACTAGAAATACACCGCTAATAGTCCATTGACTGACTCCGATGGAACCAGCGTATAGTTCCAAAACCTACCGCAAAAGACTACCATGTGCGGGAAGCGAGGCCGGGTGTTTATCAGGGATACGAAGTATTGCAGTGGTGGGCCAAAGAGAGAACTTTGTTGCGTTGTAGGCGCAAATAGGTATTGCGAACGGCCAAAAATTCGAGTGTAATGCGAAATGTAGAAGGAGTGGTGATATGGATGCTGATAACGCAGTGATGTTGATCGATAGCAAGCGCGGTATGTGCATGGACAGTTGAGGCCTTCAAGCTATCCTTTGACGAGGATGTGCCGGATGTGCTGGAATTAGGTACCGTTGGGTCCCCGCTACTTGGAGATTTCAGGCTGCAATTATTATAATAAGACATGGCTTACTCAAAGTCTTCGGCGTCCAAAAACATGGGTCACAACACAGGGTCACCGATACCGCAGAGAACACACTGAACGCTGAGTTCTGAGGTTTGTTCTTCAAGCTTCAAGCTTCAAGTATACCGGGGATGTCGATGAAAGGTGCCGGCGAGTCTTTTTATTTTACATGGTTTCCGCATTGTTGAACGAAGTTGCGTTGAAGTCCACAAACAGCGAGCGAACGAGAAAAATTGGGATTTTGCGGGCCGCTTTCATCCGGTGCTCAATAGTAGGCGCCGATTCAGCGCTAATGACAATCTCCTCCCTCGCATATGTATTCAGCGACATTGGATCGATAGCTGTTTGGCGTCACTGCAAGATACGCCTGTACATCACTAATCTGACATGTCCTTGCTTGTGTACAAAGTAGCCCAAAGCTCAGCTTGACTGCTACTCTTCCAGAATATTATAATTTGTCTTCCATTGTACTCAAGCCCTCAAGCCTTCGACGCGGATCGAGATAATGGCTTGTCTATTGTGAAAATGTCTGTGGACAACAATGAGCCATCAGAGACGGATCCACCCCGCTTGGGAGAAGTTTTCTGTGGCTTTTCCAGAAAATTTCGTAAGTACATTCCTTGGAAAACAATGGCGACAGTCCTACCAAATATACTAACTCTTACATGTATTTATAATAAGGAGGGAATATCTCGTCTCTATTTTCCTCTCTCTTGATATCTATACAGCAATCATCTCTACTCCTACTCCTAAATCCTTTACTGTCGACAATGGACGATGAAGCTGAAAGTCTGCCATCTCCCGACCATGTGACCGCGTCTGGCGACAGCGCTGAACCAGGACAGGAAACCAGTCTCTCCCCTTTCCGAAGCTCGAGTAGCATGGATCCAATGAGAGACAGTGTTCTAAAGATCTTACCCAGCAGAATCCCCGAGCTGGCTGTCGAGGATTTTTGCATCCACATCTTACCCCTGCTCCCTGGTTCATCAGAGGGAAAGATGCTTGGACACGTCTTGGAAACTTTGAAACAAGACGGTGTATTGAAGGACCAGGGATGGGCTGCTTTCCTACAAGAACCTGCAGCGAGGAGCGAACACGAAACAGTTGTTTACAAACCAATGGCAGATATATTTCGCGCCGTTGTCGCTGCAGAGAAGGAGCACGACAGAGATGCTTTGGAGCCAACCTTCAACTTTACGATGCCGCATTCAGATCTAGGACCTGCGTCGCGTCCTGACTTTATCTTCGAACATATATCTCTGAAGTCGGCACACACTGCCAATCCTGAAGGGAAGGGGAAGGCAAGGCAAGGGGTCACGGAGGAGGAACAGTCGGAAGCGGCTCGTTCCTATCTCTTTGATCACCATACTGTTCCAGTTCAGGTGAAAAAACTGAATCAACCTTCGAATGCTAACGAGGTAAGTGTGATCTTGGTGCGACGACTTTTTCTAACAAAGTATCCTCTTTGCAGAACGTTTGGAAGGTGTTCGACAATATGTCCACCCTTTTACGAATGGATCCATGTAGGCGCTTCACATTTGGGATTACTGTCGAGAATTACGACATGCGGGTTTGGTTCCTCAGCCGTGCTAATCTGGTGAAGTCCCAACCGTTCAATTTTATGGAAGTATGGCGATTACCACCAGCTTAAATGTCAGCCTGCTCATTCTGTCTTTTGTAGCAGCCGGAACTATTGGTACAACTCTTTCTTTCTTTCGCCTTTGCTTCTCCCTCTAAGATGGGATGGGATCCTACCTTTAGCTTCTCCCACATTCACGATGGCCATAGACAGTACATCATCGAAGTCGAAGGGAAAGTCTACACCACTATCTCCATTATATCAGACTCTTCCGCGAACAGTCCTTTTGGTCGAGGTACCCGAATCTGGAAAGTCCAAGACTCCGAGGGCAAAATTCACGTCCTGAAAGATCTGTGGCTCAGCTTTGACACTGTTCCAGAAAATCAAATTCTAATGCAGATCATTGAAGATATTCGGAACTTGGATAACGACAGCGCCGACAAAATGGCCGAAGCTGTTCGCAAACGAACCCTCACCCCCTCGCATGCTGTAAAGTTGCTGTTGACGGCCAAGTAGATGATACGAGGACCGTGATGATGGGCGGATACGACTTGGCAGGCCAACCTATGATCGATTCCTTCACTGCCCAAGCTCCTGCTTACACCTCACTCCAGAGTGTTGCCTCCAGCTTACTCTCAGATAGAGAACATCCATCTCAGTCTCTTGCTTCCGAGTTTACTACCGTGGCAACCTCGAACCATAAACAGCCCGTTCACAGTCGAAGGTACCACTATCGCATTGTCTTTAAACAGTATGCCACGACGATCTATAACGAGCGAAACCTAGGCAATATCATCAACGGGTTAAGTGAAGTTGTCCTTGGTAAGTTTTTACTCCAGACAATCCTCTGCATCTTGACTTATTTCTGGCGATATAGCCCTTCGATTTATCCATATGGCTGGTTGGGTTCATCGAGACATCAGCGGGGGGAATCTGTATTGGTGCTCGGAGCAGAATACTGGACTGATCGGAGATTTTGAATATTCCAGAAAGGTCACAGATGAAGATGAAACTCATCTCCAAGGGCGCGTCGTAAGTGCACGCATTGCTGCTTCTTTGGAACCAGTGCTCATTTATCCTCAACAGGGAACACCTCAATTTATGGCTTGCGAGATCATCTATCAATCATATCTCTTTGATCGACGCAAAGTCGAGCGACCCGAGCCTATAGATGAGTCCAGAAAGATCGATATTTTCGATTGGCACAGTTTTAAGGATCTCCCTGATCTCCCCATCGCTCCTCCTATCAAACATCCTGTTTTTGCCTATAACGCCTTGCATGATCTCGAGTCTGTATGGTGGATTCTTCTCTGGGTGCTCTTTTCCAACGAAGACGCCTCCCACGCAGCTCCTAACCGAACAGATCGCCAAGCTTGGATAGACCAGGTTTTCAACGGGGGATCACAGAACGGTTATCGTCTATCGTTCTTCATGCATCATCTGACCTCGGGAGTTGTCCCGGAATACGTGTCCCCCACTTTTGAGCCTGCGTTCATAATTATCTCAAACTTTTCCCATTTCTTGAGATGCGGTTATCACCATGCGGAGGAAAACTATCCAGACATCGAGCCACTGGCATTTGAAAGTGTCCATAATCGCTGTCTCCAAGCGCTGCAGGCGAAAAAGTTGTTGGCTGTCCTGTCACAAATCACTTTGGTTCCCATCAGAGAGCTTGCGCAGGTGGAAGCTGCGCGAGGTAAGAAGCGAAGCAATACCTCTTTTGATTCGCAGCCCCAGGCTAAAAAATCCAAGTATGTGTTGTAAGTATGTGTTAGTTGTTTTCGCACCGCATTTCTACGTATGTATCGGTATCTACTCTGATGCTCTCATGTGTATCTCTTCTTTATATATCATGTTCGTTCAATGTGTAGTACTCTAGTGTTTTGACTTTGTTCTTATCTACTTAACCGCCTCGTGGTACGTCTTGTCTGAAATCGCAGAAATCGCAGAAAGAGTTGGATGAGAAGTATAAGAGTCTGATGTCAAGTGCAAAAGGATTCTTAGTTTGTAAGTAGTAACTCAGTGAATGTACATGTTCATTTCGTGAATCGCACCGCGAATCAATATATGCAACATTTGAACAAGGGGTTTTATAACCTTAGTCCTTCGAGGATAGAGATGAATATCAACTCGTAAACTCGTAAACAATACATGCATAATCATAACCAAAAACACATGTTTACAACCTTCGAACAGCTAGAAATACACCGCTAACAGTCCATTGACCACTCTGGAAGCGAGAGTCGTCGTATCATCCCAGCCACCCTCCAGCTTTACATCCAATAGCCCAATTTGCTACTCATCATCACATGGACAAGTCCACATCCAGGATCCCAGGCAATGGGCGACTTCGTCTGGTCGGCGGTGATGGCTGTACGAGAAAGAAAGAAGGGTGGCAAGCATTGCAACTCCAAGATTGGCAGCGGCAGCTTTCTCTGGGTTTCCACTGGCTGACACAAGGAGCACGAGTGAGAAAGTGAACCAGAACAAAAACATGGGTGCAGCGGCAAAGCTGACAACGATGGGGTTGTTTGTTGGATCACGCAACATGGATGAGATAGATCCTGTGCAGTTGGTGTAGGCGGTGATGTTGAACGAAGGGGAGATCGTGTATTGCTCTGCATCCTGCGACTTGTAAAACAAGACAAGGGCTGCAAGGCTGATTATATATTGACACACGGAAAAGATATAGATTATGGGCTGGAAGAAGTCGTATATGCTTTCCCCCCGGAGCGTGACGAAATATGTCCAGACTGTTGTGACTGCGCTCGGGGAGAGCATAGAGTGGGATGCAGGATAATCCTTGGCCATGATGATGAAGGATCTCCACCACATAATGGTGGTAGCTAGGGCACGTACCATAAAGATCCAAGCGACAATTCTGCAACTATTGTGAGCTCGTTGGATTGGCAAAAGGAAAAAGCATACCCAAGCTCATCACCTTCGATATCGTTAAGTGCATCGGTCATCGAAAGCATTGCGGTAGTAGCAGAAAATGAGTTCATCAATGCGTTTAGCCATGTCATTCCAAACGCGCTATTCAATGGCTCCGATGGAACCACCGTATAGTTCCAAAACCTATCGCAAAAAGCAGCAGATGATAGACTACCATTTGTGGGAAGCGAGGCCGGGTGTTTGTCAGGGATGGGAAGTGTCGCAGTGGTTGGCTGTGTCGACGGACATGGGCCAAAGTGCGAATTTTTGTAAAGCGAGAACGTTGTCGCGTTGTAGGCACAAACAGGTATCACGAAAACGGCCAAAAGTGCGAGTGTGATACGAAATGTAGGAGACATGAGTTGCAAGTGGTGAGATGGATGCCGATAACACACTCTGATACTGATATTTGAACGACAATAAGGATGGTGTGCGCATGGGCAATTGGCGCCTTCAAGCCATCCTTTGATGAGGATATCTGCAGATGTGCAGTCTAAAGGTTCCTGAGTGCGAGTAGAATGCCCAAACGGTATCTACAGAGATGTCAGGTTGCAATAAATAAGATATCGAGGCGCTTACTCAAAGTACTGAACGTCCAAAACGTGGGTCGGAAAACGGAGTCGCTGATATCGATACACGGGACTGCTGAGCGCCGAATGTAGTAAACAGTTCCACTCTGTTGCTGAGGCCAACAGACACTGGCTTCATTCTGGCTTTTGAAGTTCGTTCTCCTGCAATCCTTCGAGCGTACGTGACGATTTTTTGCCAGAGATGAAAGGTGCTGCTGATTTGTTGTAATTACTGAGGTGGTTTTTGCATTGTTGAATTCTTGTCCCATTACTGAAAACGGCGAGTGAACGAGTGAGACGGGGATTTACGGGCCGTTTCATCTGATTTAAGTTGACCTCAGTCACCAAGAAGTACATGCTGACTCAAATATTCACCCATGGGACCTAGATATCTTTTTGGCCTTACTGGTACGCTGCAAGATGCAACACTAAACATCCTTGGTAGTTGCGATGGAACGGCAAACTTACGGTCGAGTCCACCCATTCTGTTTGGTGGAGAGGATATAATCCGAGTTGTTTGTGGGAAGGTACTCTTCATTGGGGGCGGAATTCCAACTTTGCATTCAGATAGGTTTGTGATCTTCCCTTTTTCACCTTGGGAGTCCGAAGTCCAAATCAAGTTATTTTGACATTGCGGGAGGATCAACAAGTACTGTAGAAAGCGAAGAGAAAGTTCAGTGTGGAGCCGGCCCGTCTGCTATCTTCAAGCCCCCCATAACCTATCGACTCCCCGAATAGTATTAGTCTTTCCTGTCGTCGAGCCGGACTACCTATCTCACACGATAGGCGAATCATATGCGGCCCCATTTCTCGTTTCTTACATCCCTGATATACCTAAGTGAGTACCTTGTGGCTTCTAGTGCATCGATTTGGCTCATGTGTTAGGTGGGCCTGCCAGCGATCCAGCGCAGTAAATGCCTTTGCGTATCCGTGGCGTAGGCTTTCAGGCCCTCAATATTCCAACAAGGCTTGGCCCGTTTCCTTCGTTGTTTTCCAGTAGACGAGAGCGTCACCTGGCATATCCTACAACATACTGGAGAATAAATTTACAGCCGCAACGTACTGAACGACTTCGCGCGGTTCCTGGCGAAATTTTACCCTGTTCCAAATCACGCAGCACTACTCTATTCCAAAGTCGACGTTGAAGTCATTCTGTTTGGTGGACTTAGAAGACGCCAAGGAACCTTTCATCACTAGTCTTCAGGTCTAACAGAGGTTCACAACGTTTTTTTCTCGTGAAAATTTCGGCAGCCGCGCCTGTATATAAGGTAGAAACGGACGGAATTTCCCCCGTTGATCTGCTATGGCTTCAACCTCCACTTTACTTTTGGTTTTATCTGGAATTGCCGCTTTTGCTGTAGTGTTGTATCTCCCTCTGCGGCGCCGTCAGTCCAAGTTTGCTTTGAGTTGCCCTCCAGGTCCCGAGTCTCCGGACATGCCCATTCTTGATGCCTGGGTCAAATATCAAGAGTGGGGGAGAGAATACGGTCAGTTACAGAGTCTATACCAATGCACAAGACTAATCTTAAGTTGTTAGGCAACCTTGTCTATATTCGAGAAAAGAATATGCTCATTACCAACAATTCCCAAGTTGCCGTAGATCTCTTGGAAAAGCGTGCTCGTATCTACTCGGATCGAGAGTCATCTGCTATGATAAGATTGTGGGTCTGAATCCTCAATTTGCAAGAAATATCTTGACATATATTATTATCAGTTGTGGAGAGCGCGTGATTACACTGCAGGTAAACGACTTGCCAATACCAAACTCACTTCCATGCTGATAATTCACTTCCATCTCGGTACTTAGCGATATTCCAACCGATGGAGGAAGAGCCGGAAAACCTTCAATCAGATCTTCCGTCTGTCTGCCAACGATCGCTTCTATCCAGCCCAATATACAAAAATCCACGAGTTTTTACATAGCTTGATAGCAACCCCGGAAAAGTTTATGCAACATACGGTAGCGTACGTATTACTGGGCTACTATCTATCAACACTAAACTGAATATCCATGACTAGACTCTCTCAAGGCGTTATATATGCGGCATTATACGGGCTTGATATTGGCTACGAAGATCCTCTTGCGCGGAAGGGCGTGACAGCCATCCATATATTCGGACAAATACTCTATCCAGGCTTCCCTACCCTCGAACGATTTCCCTGGTTACGCTTCATGCCCTCTTTCTTCCCTGGATGTGGCTTTCATAAGGCAGCGAACGAATTTACGCAAAATTTCGACGACTTGGACAACATCCCATTCGACAGAGCAGTGAATAACTTGGTGAGAAAGGTTATCTTCTCGAAACAACGTCATATCTTTCTAATTATTCATCGCATGCAGAAAACAGGCGCTGGTTCTTCTGTTATTGCTGAACTAGCTCTTGAGCATGAGGGAAGTCCCGCGGAGATCGAACTAATCAAGGCAATGGGTAGCACTAGCTTTGTAGGTAAGTGGTTCTTTGCTATGCAACCGTAAATCCCAGAAAAACTCATTTCTTCTCAGCCGCATCGGATACGGTGAACACAAATCTACTCCAACTGTATAAACTTCGGCACTTATCATTTGCTTAACAGACTATGTCTTCCATGAGCTCTTTTCTCCTCATGATGACCCTACACCCCGAGGTCCAGGCCAAGGCACAAGCAGAAATTGACCGTGTCATTGGAAGAGATCGGCTACCTACCTTCGAGGACCGACAATCGCTTCCTTATGTTGAATCTATATACCTCGAAACAATGCGACTACACCCGCCCGTTCCCCTTGGTATGCGATTCCCATTTCAAGCCTGTCTATGTGTTTCTTACAACTCTGTAGGGGTCGGCCATGTTTCAACTGAAGATGATTTCTATGAGGGTTATCATATTCCTAAAGGCTCGAACCTTTCTGATTCTATTTTATGTCACTAATGTTCGTTTTTTACTTAGGATGTGTGGTAATTGCCAATATCTGGTGAGCTTACACTCAGGTCTTGCCAGGAAGTGTCTGAATAATTTTCCCAGGGCTATGAATCGAGACCCCGATGTGTATCCCGAACCCGACAAGTTCATCCCCGAACGTTTTCTGAAGTCTCCAGACGGGCCATTTATGAACATCAATGATGTCTACGCGTACGGCTTTGGGCGGAGGTCCGTCGCTTTGTTGTCCAATGTTTATTCGACTACATCTTATTCTGTCCAGAGTTTGCGTAGGCCGTCATATGGCCGATAACACTGTTTGGCTTACTATCGTATCTGTCCTGGCCACCCTTGATCTACGCAAGGCCAAGGACAGTAATGGTAATGAAATTGACATTCCCGGAGACTTTACCGAAACCTTTTTCCGGTATGTGTTTCTCTGTTGATTCGATGTGAATTTGATTTAGAGCAACTCATTCCAGTCAACCCAAACCATACCAATCTTTCATTACACCTCGCGACGCCCGCGTGCGGGAGTTGGTTTTCGCGGCAGTCGAAAAGAAATAATTTATGTGTGAACTTGCTTGGACACAGAATGTTCTAGGGGCTACTGGAGAGTATTCATATCGTAGATGTAGATAAAACAACTTGACCAAAGTCCTTTCACCCTGCATGCTTAAGACCTGTAAGGATAACCAACTTGAATGAGGTATATAGTATACATCCCAGCAGCTTGTCTCGTCCGACGTGTTCCATTCGCCAGGCATCGGAATTGAGCTTGAAAGGGCGCATTTAAAATAACGATCTGTTGCAGACGATAGTGTAGGAGAATGAGTAGTTCCGAGGTCGTCAAACGATGATGCGAATGCAAGATTGCCGAGATGTGTTGAAGTGCGGATGTACTATGATGGAATAATAACAAGTGTTGGAAGCGTCAAGCCATGGCCAGTTGCTATCCGTATTCTGACCGAACGTGGCAATGACTTGAAACACCAGGTAATAGGGCTTCGACATAGCAAGTAGGATTTCGGACGCAAATCGATGATTGGGTTTGTATGGTTGAAATGGAAGGATGAGAGGTTCAAGCGCGCGAACTCGATCTATACTTAGTACTATTATGTCGAGTAGATTAATTTTTTCGATGTTGGATGGATGCAAGCTTACCTCCTTCGCATCCCAACCTGAGACTTGCGTTACAGCAAGAGATAATCTGCTCATCTGCCAGCAACACCGGTTTCCCAAAGATATTGGCTTCGAAGTATAATGCTCCTTGAAGCACCTGTGTTGCATATGCTGCGTCTGGGTGTGACCTATGTAGACTCGTGCATCCAGGCTCCGCACAGGAGACCAGCCATCGCCGATTCCGAGCTTTCGTGAAGAGAGGACTGGCGCGATGGGAGGAATTGCATATTTGCCCAACGTTACTCTAGCTCGTTGAGTTCGAAGCTTTACCGCTACAAAGTCGCATAGATTTTTTGATAAGTATGTTACTCGAGCGTTGGAAGAAGGAAATTTTATAGGCCGACCGAGAGCGAGGAGATTGGGCGCCTCTTGGTGGCGCTTATCGCCTCGGACGTTTAACGGTCTCCTTTCGTTGATTCGTAGTCCAGGAAGTTTTGAGTTTCCTTAGTCCTAGATATCATTTCCACTAGGCAGTGGCACATTTCAATGCTTCGATTCTCCGGCTCTTACTCGCAAAAAGAAACGAATAATTTTATATTCTCGAGACTCAAGAACTATAATGCTCAAATATTTACAGCATACACCTGGAATCGGTCCTGGATCCCTCATAATTCAAGCTTCTAGGCCCGGACTGTAACGCTCTTGTAGTGGATTTCTGTCCACTAAGCTCACATTAAAAGTCTTAGTCTTCGCAAAGCAAACTCTCCTTCGTTCCACCATGGCTCATTCCCCATCTTTACTTTTGGCCCTGTCTGGGATCATTATAGCTTTACTCATATATCTCATTGTGTGGTACCTTCAGCCCAGGTTTTCAGGACCGTTTCCTCCAGGTCCCACACTCCCAAACATGCCAACCGTCGATGCCTGGGTGAAGTATCAAGATTGGGGGAGAAAATATGGTTCGTTGCCCTCTACACAATGCACGAAATGCATGCTGATGTTTGGCAGGAGATCTTGTCTACATTCGTGATAAGAATATTCTCATCACCAATAGCTCTCAAGTTGCCATAGATTTACTCGAAAAGCGTGCTCGTATCTACTCGGATCGAGAAATGACTCCCATAATGGAACTGTGAGCATAAATATACTTCCACGAAGCTTTAATATATCTACAGTGAACCTTTTTTTGTAAGATGTGGAGCGGAGGATGTCCTTTCATTGCAAGTAAGCGACATAAGTCATTCCCCAGACTCATTCGCAACTTCTAACGTTCTCTCTTGGCAGCGGTACTCCGAAAAGTGGAGGAAGAACAAGAAGCTTTTCCAGAAAAACTTTCGTCAATCCACTAGTAACCGTTTTCATCCAGCTCAATACAAGAAGATTCACGAGTTTTTACGTTGCCTGACAATTGAACCAGAAAGGTTTATGCATCATACCACGGCGTACGTCTTTACTGCTACTAGCAATGTTATTACCAAACGACATGTAGCTAACTACCGTTCTTTTAACTAGGTTGTCTCAAGGCCTGATATATGCTGCACTATACGGACTTGACGTGGGTCATGACGATCCGCTTGCGCGGAAAGCCGTAGGTGTCGTTGAAATATTGGGACAAGCATCACTGAAGGGCTTCTTCCCTGCTATTGAACGATTTCCGTGGCTGTGCTATATGCCTTCTTGGTTTCCTGGGTGTGGGTTCAAGCAAACAGCAAACAAATGTCTCCAAGGTATCAAGGAAGTAGACACCATCCCATTCAACAAAGCAGTAGATAACTTGGTAAATATGATTATTCACAAGGCACCTGCCTTTCTAATCCCTTATGCATTCCAGAAAACGGGCACTGGTACTTCCTTTATTGCTGAGCTAGCTCTTGAAAGCGAAGGAAATCACGTGGAGATTGAAATGATCAAGGCAATGGGTACCATGAGCTTTCTGGGTAAGGGTTAACTTTTCCTTGCCGCATTTAATCCAATGAGATATTCTGTTATCAGCCGCGGCGGATACAGTACGAAGTCTACTCAAACTTCGGAATTTACTGAAATACATTAGTCCAACAGACAAGGTCTTCCATCAGCTCCTTTCTTCTCGCTATGACCCTTCATCCCGATGTTCAGTTCAAAGCACAAGTCGAACTTGATCGTGTCATTGGGAGACATCGACTGCCTACATTTGAAGACCGACAGTCTCTTCCTTATGTTGAAGCTATCTACCGTGAAGTTATGCGGTTGGATCCGCCTCTTCCCCTTGGTATGCGTTTCCCCAGTGACCCTACTACGCGTTTTTCATGATTTTGTTTAGGAATCAACCACATTTCAACTGAGAATGATTTTTACAAGGGCTACTATATCCCTAAAGGTTTTGACTCATTTTCTTTAGTCCTGTTTGGTACCCATCTCAATGCGTTCTCCTCAGGATGCGTCATTGTTCCCAATATCTGGTGAGATGATACCCTCTTTCCGCCAGGTCTGTAAACTTAGCATTGTGGCTAGGGCTATGAATCGAGACCCCAATCTATACTCAGAGCCAAATAAATTCATGCCCGAGCGATTTCTTGACCCTCCAGCTGGACCGTTCACGAGCATCAACAATATTTACGCCTATGGGTTTGGGAGAAGGTTCGTTTATTCATTATTCAGAAGTAAGTACTCCTCAGCTACAGTTCCATATTATGCGTTCTAGAATCTGCACCGGCCGTTATATGGCCGATAATACAGTTTGGCTCACTATTGTTTCTGTCCTGGCCACGCTTGATCTGCGCAAGGCCAAGGATGATGAAGGCAATGAAATTGACATCCCCGGTGAATTTACTAGCACCTTTTTCCGGTACGTACTTCTTTGCTGGTTTGAGGGAATTATCAAAGTGATCTACTGCAGCCACCCTAAGCTGTACCAGTCCTCCATCACGCCTCGAAACACCCAGGCACGGGAGTTGATCTTGGCAACGGTAGAGCTGAAGTAGTATATAAAATCTTCTTCGTGTTTTTACAATCAAACAACTATTTCCTCGGTACACTTGAGATTCGTCAGCAAAGTATAACCAATCGCTGACCAGGACTAAAAGCTATCACCTTGTCTTTTGATTCTACCGGACCATTTGCTGCCCCTCTTATCTAACAAAATATATATCTTCACAAGTTTGCTCTTAGTGGGAAATAAACGGGATTAGGTTTGGCAATCCAGGGGTCACTGTTGTTGAATATCCAATGCATTCCCTTTCAGAGCGACTTTGGAGTAACAGGAACCTGTGGGATTAATAATCTATTTTTATTTCCTGTAACTCTGAGAGTGTCGCTGACCATAGGTAGGTAGGTAGGCAGGTTTAACCGACACGGTCCCATTTAGAAACAGCCGGGTTCCACGCTACACATATTGCGCCTGGGATATGTGTCGCGGGTATCTAACCTCAATGCTGCTGTGTTGAGAGGCTGGTTCCTCCGGACACACAACACTGATGTTAGACACGATAAAGAGATGTCACTATAGAAGTGAACTGAGGCGCTCTACTTATATAAGGGCCATGGGGGCCAAGGGGTGGCCGGGTGGTGAACCCGTTACATCGGGTCAAAATTTTTTTTAAGCCCACCCAAGGGGACACCGACCGACCGAATGCTTATGTAAATTACTATATTAGGTATGTTATTCCCTCGTTTGTCAGGTGATACGTGACTCATTCAATTAATTTTAATGCTATCTCGAAGTTAAGTAAAATGCCAGTTGTGCAGCCCATCGTTAGCTCATAGATAAGATAGAACACAATCACTTGCGGTCCCGTAAAGGAAATGGCTGGTGCCTGTACCCCCACAGGCCATGGGACAGGCAGTAGACTCAGAGACCTGCACTGTAACCTTGACTGTAACAATATATGGTTCAATAATGCCATGAAATTGCAGTTGCTTAGGCTAGCACTGTACCCATAAGTATATATAGAAATCTCAAGGGCTAAAATCCTATGGGCTACTGTAAGTAATTCCACTCTGGAGGCCCCAAGTAGTGGCAAGGCTCTTTCAAGCAACTTTGAAGTGCCTGTCAGTGTGTAAGTACTGTTTTCAAGCCAAATGAAACCAACAAGTCTAATGAAAATAGATGATCCAAATTTTTTTTAAGACCCCCGACCAGGACACCGACCAACCAACCCGATATCACGGGTTCACGGTCCGGCCACCCCTTGATGGGGGCATCATAATCATCAAGATACAGTGCACCAGTCTACCATATGGTCTTCACAGGGACGCTTAATCCAATGGCCCAGCATCCATTTCTTCACTTGCGACCTCTGCAAGGACAACACAAACTTTTCACTTTATCATTAGATGGGTGCAGTGAATGATTCGAGTTGGTCTCGGTATTGTCAGAAAGGAATGATATGGAATGTTTCCGTGTGATGCTAATGGTTACTGGAGATGTTTATACAATGTTTATGATGTTTCCAAACTTTTCGGAAGTCCCATATCGTTATAGAAGCTATTGATTACAGCCGACGATGCATGTACAATGCTGACACGCAGTGAAAAGAAAGGGGCTAGTCCATTGGCGTCGACTACGACTTCCACATCGATGCTCTTGTCTCGAGGTCAGTATTACCTGGGCTCCAGGATGGGGTGTTGCATGTGTCGAGGTCTACCCTGTCTGATCATGCCGCCTTGGAATTGCCTATCCCTTACCATCCGCTCACAGTGTCGAGCCCCCAGCGTGAAACAGAGACCGCCTCTCCACATGCTGCCCTGCAACGCCCTATAACAGAACTGGATCACCTACTTCAGGAGGCGATGTGCTCTCACCGTTCGACCATGGAGGCAATTGACTCTCTGTATGGCCCGGTCTATGCCGATATGAAAGCTGTCACTGTCTATTTAGCAGCGTGTTCCTTGCGGGGTGGCGCTGAATCCTCTCGTGCGGGCTTTGCGGTCAACTGGGGGGAGAACAATCTGCGGAACTCAGCTCACCGCCTTGCTGCAATCCCTTGCCCAACTGTGAGTCGGGCTATTCTGTGTGCTATGTTAGCAGCGCTGCAGGGGGCTGCTGAGATGCCTGACCATCGCCTTGTGGTGTACTCCTCTTCTGAGTATCTCATTCGGTCTCTATGCTACTGGGTGGCAGACAACGCAGAGCATGCTTGGGATTGTGCACACAGTGATGTCTTGAAAATCATTGTGTCGCATATGCGTGCCCGTATTGCTCCAGTTGAGTTTCGCCTGATCCAAAGGAAGGACAATGCCCGGCACCGTGCCTCGCTCTTGATGGCTAGCACTGCAGCAAGGTCGTCCTCCTTGCCAACATGGATGCTGCCTCCTCCCCTACCCTCTCGAAGTGAGCAGCATGAACTTGAGGTGATTCCTGATGCAAGGAAGGTGGTGACGAGGGTTCCGGAGGTTCTTCCCCAGCCATTAAAAGACAAAGCAGCTCCTGTGGATCCTGATTGTGATGATGATAGTCTGGCGGAGAGCTCACACAGAGGGCGCAGACGTGAGCGGAGGCAGCGACAAGCAAACTTGGCAAAGTTGATCTCGTGTAAGTCATCGTTGGAGTACTGGACTTGTGTGAGGGAATGGACAGACGCTAAAGAGCGTCCTCCACATGTCAATGCCGGCCAGCTTGCGGAGGTCTTTGAGAAACGTCTTAACCCTCTCCCCAACCCCCCCTCATACTTCAACAAAGGTGTGCGCGAGCTGTGCGCAACACTCTCCCAGGCTATCCCCCGCTCGACGACAGACCACACAGGAGGGCAGTTTTTCTCCAGGAGAGTGACAGAAAAGGATGTGGCAGAGTGCAAGAAGAAGATACGCTACCGTAGCTCAAAGAGTGCGCGGGGTATAGACTCCATCTCCTATCGCCAGATCAAGCGCATCCCAAACAATGTTTTGGCGGCTCTGTTCAATCGTTGTATTTTTGACCTAGACGCACCACAGCAATGGTTCACCACTGTTCTTGTCGGTATCCTCAAGGTTGGGCTGAACGCTGATGACCCCGACAACTATCGCATCATTGGGCTGGAGTCCTGTCTACTGAAGATGCTCACACTAATTATTGACCTTCGGGTCAAGGCATGGGCAGATGCAGTGGATATCCTGCCTGACACTCAGAACAGTTTCCAGGAGGGGTATAGGACTCACAACAATTCTTTCATCCTACGCTGTGCCATTGAAGAAGCCCGGGCACGAGGAAATTCTCTGTATGTTGCCTTTATCGACCTCCGAAATGCCTTCCCCTCTACAGACATACCGACACTATGGATGAAGCTCTTCAGGTATGGTATGTCAGGTCCCCTGTTTGACTGGCTCCGGCTTCTCTATGCTTGTATGACCTATGTTGTGCGGCATGGCGGTCAGGTCTCTGCGGCATTTCGCAGTCTCATAGGGGTTCTCACAGGTGATACCCTTTCACCGACGCTCTGGAACGTCTATTTCTCTGACCTAAAAGTTCCTGTCCATGTCGATGATACCTACCTGAATGCTAGGGCGGTCTCTCATGTGGAGCAAGCAGATGATGTGGCTATATGGTCCATGACACCCGAGGGGCTTCAGGCAAAGCTTGACGTGTTCTTCTCCTGGTGTAGTCGCAACTCCATGGAGATCAGCATCAAGAAGACAAAGTGGATGCTCTTTGGTCCGACACCAAGGAGGCTCCCAGTGTTTGTGATAGATGGTAACCCAATTGAGCTGGTCCTCAGTTACAAGTACGTTGGTCTGCACTTTGTGTCAACTCATCGATATGTTCTTGCGGCACACTATAGCCCAAAAGCTTCCAAGGCAAGGAATGTTGCTCAGGCGTCCTTTGCTTTAGACTCAGCCATCAGCTGCCTCCCTCCACGGGAGGGTGTGATCTTGTACATGGCCCGGGTTGACCCACATCTCACTTTTGGATGTGAGATTGCTTTAGACGTTGATCTCTCACTGCTCAGCGAGTTGGAGCAGATCCAGCACATGTTCCTACGCCGGCTGCTGGGGGTTGGGCGCCGGTCGCTGCTGGCCCCCCTGTTTTTGGAGTTGGGCGTGCAACCACTACGTTACCGTTGTATCAGTCTGGCTATCGCCTATCTCCGCTCGCTGCTCCTCCTTCCCGATCGCCGGATAGCCCAGGATGCCTTGGCTAACTCACTATGTCTAATGCGTGAGGGGCACCCGGCGTGGGCCAATGACCTGTGTCTGGTACTGCAGCGACTGCCTATACCTATCCAATGTTCCGTTAATGACCTGGTGGACCCCGACAGGCTCTCACAGCTCACTGATGAGGTCAGGTCGACGTGTTGGACATCCCTTATCAACAATGTCCAGGCCGCGGTACGTGTCCACCTGCTGCACAACAGGGTTGAGTACAATTCACAGGGTCAGAGCATGCCACCTCCACACTCCTTGCAACTGCAGACATATCTGCATGCGATAACAGTCCCAAAGCATTGCCATGCATTCACTCGGTTGATAACTTCGAATCATGCGCTATCTGTGGAGCGATTGCGCTATGACGAGAGGTATAGGCCGCACGTCCCGCGGGAATTCAGGTTGTGTCGTTTCTGCAGGCGGGCGGTGGAAGATGAGTGCCATGCACTCCTGGGCTGCGGAGGTCATCTTGGTCTGGTATACCTGCGTCAGCGATTCCTGGTGGACATGGAGGCGGTAGCGCCGGACCTGGCCACTGCCCGTCAGAGGTTGTCTGACTATAGTTTCCTGGCCAGGTTCTTGTTTGACCAATGGGTCCTGACCCTAGCTGTAAAGTTTGTATTTGATGTACTGAATGTCTTCTCTGGCCAGGAGCCTTATATTCCTGAACCACACGTGTATGTTACATAGTTTGGAATAACGACTTCTAAAACATCTACTCTAGACTTTGAGGAAATTCTTTACTTTAAAAATCTGAGAAATTTGCGCTGCTGTACTATACTCATGTACACAATTGGCTCTGTGCGCCGGGGTGATTAGCTTCACCTCGCCACAGCAGGGTTGGTTGTGTGCATCCGCGGCACACATATGGCGCAGTGTGTGTTGCGCGGGCCCCGGCTGTTCCTCAGTGGGACCGCGCCGGTTATTCCTTCCTTCCTTCCTTCCTTTGTTCCCGCCTTATATAGAGGGGTGATATCTTGTAAATTATTTTGGAACGCCGTGTTCTCGAAACCTTAAACTACTAGGATCAAGGCCTAGCAGCGCATGAACGTGAATCCGGAGGCAGGAACGTGAATTGTCATGAGAAAAGATGACGACGAACCTTAACACTACCCCTCAGAGAACTAAATCCTTGTCAAGTACAACAACTAGAATTAATTCTGAGTGTGAGTGTGAGTAGCAGTAATACTATATGGAAGGAAGGAAATCGGCTATGGAGAGTCCGAGCTCAAATGTGACAGCACTTGACCATGCATGAGTAATAATACTAGAGCAATGAACAAGTAAACGACTCATTTCACTAGCTAGCTGAATCTGATTACGGCGAGGAGCAAAACTTCGCGAGGGGCAGAGATATAAGCGAGAATAAGCTATGGGCCAGCTTTGACACTTCTTATTTAGTCATTTCGGTGGCCTCATACTTGATGGACCCTGGGCAAATGCCCTTCACCAGAGTGACCATCTTCGCAGCACGGGCCACCCGTGCTGGCTCTCTGATCTTCATCTTGTGCTTAATAAACTGCCAGGCAAGCCTTCTTTGCCTGAACTGTGTGATCTTCTTGACGATCCGGTCCGTCGGGTGACCGCTGTTATCAACACCATTCGCCGTGAAGTCGATTCCGACCTTCAATCAAAGATTGACGGTCCAGACCGTTGGTCTAGATTAGCTTTCCTGCAAGACCGTGTAGAGCCACAGTCCACTGGGACGGGCGACCCTCATGTTCGGTACCTTCGTCACTATCTCACTCGGGTGACAACAGCAAAACATCGACTTTCACTGACCAGGCTTCTCTGTGGGGACACCACACCTTTGACCTTCCATGCCTCCCCAGCAAAATGTGGACTCCTTTCTGAGGCGGAGTGGGTTTCAAAGAGGTGTCGTGCTTGTAATGCACACATCGAAACACCTCAGCACATTTTCCTCCAATGTAATTCCTTGCATCTCCCCAAAATCACTGCAGCCCGTAATAGCTTTCTTGCTATTGTTGGCGGTCAGGTCCCCTTACCTGTCAATAATGTCTGTGGCCTTGTATTATCTGCGGAAGTTTATCTTCCACTGGGATCATGTTATTCCCACAGCTAAGTTTATCCATGAGGTTATCTGTCATTGGAGGGGCTTTGTTTCCATCGGATGGCAGGACTTAGACTCGGATTTGTCAGAAGACGAAGAGATTCAGTAATCATTTATTCCGTAGCTAATGTATTAGCTACAAACTACCCTTCGGGAGTGTTTGCAGTCTACCTTCCCTGTGTGGGTCGAGATCGCTGCTTGGCGCCCGTTTGGGACCGGCTGTTCCCTCGTGGGACCCCGCTGGATGGCGGAGCCGCGTAATTTACTACTACTACTACCCTATGTGCCTACCGATTACCACCATCATCCCTCGAGCGCCTAAACCTCATTAACGAGAAAAAGGGCTCGAAAATGGTGAAATGTGGACTCGGTATAGCACAGATAGACTCGTAAAGGCCAATATGTGACCTTAGGCGGTATTTTTTTCCATGGCTTAGACGATGTGGAAGTCGTAGTCGACGCCAATGGACTAGCCCCTTTCTTTTCACTGCGTGTCAGCATTGTACATGCATCGTCGGCTGTAATCAATAGCTTCTATAACGATATGGGACTTCCGAAAAGTTTGGAAACATCATAAACATTGTATAAACATCTCCAGTAACCATTAGCATCACACGGAAACATTCCATATCATTCCTTTCTGACAATACCGAGACCAACTCGAATCATTCACTGCACCCATCTAATGATAAAGTGAAAAGTTTGTGTTGTCCTTGCAGAGGTCGCAAGTGAAGAAATGGATGCTGGGCCATTGGATTAAGCGTCCCTGTGAAGACCATATGGTAGACTGGTGCACTGTATCTTGATGATTATGATGCCCCCATCAAGGGGTGGCCGGACCGTGAACCCGTGATATCGGGTTGGTTGGTCGGTGTCCTGGTCGGGGGTCTTAAAAAAAATTTGGATCATCTATTTTCATTAGACTTGTTGGTTTCATTTGGCTTGAAAACAGTACTTACACACTGACAGGCACTTCAAAGTTGCTTGAAAGAGCCTTGCCACTACTTGGGGCCTCCAGAGTGGAATTACTTACAGTAGCCCATAGGATTTTAGCCCTTGAGATTTCTATATATACTTATGGGTACAGTGCTAGCCTAAGCAACTGCAATTTCATGGCATTATTGAACCATATATTGTTACAGTCAAGGTTACAGTGCAGGTCTCTGAGTCTACTGCCTGTCCCATGGCCTGTGGGGGTACAGGCACCAGCCATTTCCTTTACGGGACCGCAAGTGATTGTGTTCTATCTTATCTATGAGCTAACGATGGGCTGCACAACTGGCATTTTACTTAACTTCGAGATAGCATTAAAATTAATTGAATGAGTCACGTATCACCTGACAAACGAGGGAATAACATACCTAATATAGTAATTTACATAAGCATTCGGTCGGTCGGTGTCCCCTTGGGTGGGCTTAAAAAAAATTTTGACCCGATGTAACGGGTTCACCACCCGGCCACCCCTTGGCCCCCATGGCCCTTATATAAGTAGAGCGCCTCAGTTCACTTCTATAGTGACATCTCTTTATCGTGTCTAACATCAGTGTTGTGTGTCCGGAGGAACCAGCCTCTCAACACAGCAGCATTGAGGTTAGATACCCGCGACACATATCCCAGGCGCAATATGTGTAGCGTGGAACCCGGCTGTTTCTAAATGGGACCGTGTCGGTTAAACCTGCCTACCTACCTACCTATGGTCAGCGACACTCTCAGAGTTACAGGAAATAAAAATAGATTATTAATCCCACAGGTTCCTGTTACTCCAAAGTCGCTCTGAAAGGGAATGCATTGGATATTCAACAACAGTGACCCCTGGATTGCCAAACCTAATCCCGTTTATTTCCCACTAAGAGCAAACTTGTGAAGATATATATTTTGTTAGATAAGAGGGGCAGCAAATGGTCCGGTAGAATCAAAAGACAAGGTGATAGCTTTTAGTCCTGGTCAGCGATTGGTTATACTTTGCTGACGAATCTCAAGTGTACCGAGGAAATAGTTGTTTGATTGTAAAAAACACGAAGAAGATTTTATATACTACTTCAGCTCTACCGTTGCCAAGATCAACTCCCGTGCCTGGGTGTTTCGAGGCGTGATGGAGGACTGGTACAGCTTAGGGTGGCTGCAGTAGATCACTTTGATAATTCCCTCAAACCAGCAAAGAAGTACGTACCGGAAAAAGGTGCTAGTAAATTCACCGGGGATGTCAATTTCATTGCCTTCATCATCCTTGGCCTTGCGCAGATCAAGCGTGGCCAGGACAGAAACAATAGTGAGCCAAACTGTATTATCGGCCATATAACGGCCGGTGCAGATTCTAGAACGCATAATATGGAACTGTAGCTGAGGAGTACTTACTTCTGAATAATGAATAAACGAACCTTCTCCCAAACCCATAGGCGTAAATATTGTTGATGCTCGTGAACGGTCCAGCTGGAGGGTCAAGAAATCGCTCGGGCATGAATTTATTTGGCTCTGAGTATAGATTGGGGTCTCGATTCATAGCCCTAGCCACAATGCTAAGTTTACAGACCTGGCGGAAAGAGAAACTGCCCTCCTGTGTGGTCTGTCGTCGAGCGGGGGATAGCCTGGGAGAGTGTTGCGCACAGCTCGCGCACACCTTTGTTGAAGTATGAGGGGGGGTTGGGGAGAGGGTTAAGACGTTTCTCAAAGACCTCCGCAAGCTGGCCGGCATTGACATGTGGAGGACGCTCTTTAGCGTCTGTCCATTCCCTCACACAAGTCCAGTACTCCAACGATGACTTACACGAGATCAACTTTGCCAAGTTTGCTTGTCGCTGCCTCCGCTCACGTCCGCGCCCTCTGTGTGAGCTCTCCGCCAGACTATCATCATCACAATCAGGATCCACAGGAGCTGCTTTGTCTTTTAATGGCTGGGGAAGAACCTCCGGAACCCTCGTCACCACCTTCCTTGCATCAGGAATCACCTCAAGTTCATGCTGCTCACTTCGAGAGGGTAGGGGAGGAGGCAGCATCCATGTTGGCAAGGAGGACGACCTTGCTGCAGTGCTAGCCATCAAGAGCGAGGCACGGTGCCGGGCATTGTCCTTCCTTTGGATCAGGCGAAACTCAACTGGAGCAATACGGGCACGCATATGCGACACAATGATTTTCAAGACATCACTGTGTGCACAATCCCAAGCATGCTCTGCGTTGTCTGCCACCCAGTAGCATAGAGACCGAATGAGATACTCAGAAGAGGAGTACACCACAAGGCGATGGTCAGGCATCTCAGCAGCCCCCTGCAGCGCTGCTAACATAGCACACAGAATAGCCCGACTCACAGTTGGGCAAGGGATTGCAGCAAGGCGGTGAGCTGAGTTCCGCAGATTGTTCTCCCCCCAGTTGACCGCAAAGCCCGCACGAGAGGATTCAGCGCCACCCCGCAAGGAACACGCTGCTAAATAGACAGTGACAGCTTTCATATCGGCATAGACCGGGCCATACAGAGAGTCAATTGCCTCCATGGTCGAACGGTGAGAGCACATCGCCTCCTGAAGTAGGTGATCCAGTTCTGTTATAGGGCGTTGCAGGGCAGCATGTGGAGAGGCGGTCTCTGTTTCACGCTGGGGGCTCGACACTGTGAGCGGATGGTAAGGGATAGGCAATTCCAAGGCGGCATGATCAGACAGGGTAGACCTCGACACATGCAACACCCCATCCTGGAGCCCAGGTAATACTGACCTCGAGACAAGAGCATAGTCAATGACAGATGCCCCCATAGGCTGGAAGGATGTAAGCTTGCCGGGGGAGTCATGTTCAAAGCGCGAGCCATTGAGCACTTCAAGGCTGTTGTCCCTGCAGAGCTGGAGGAGCCAGGCACCACGCGAGTTAGAGACTGAGTCACTTGACATTTGCGCAGGGCTTCCATCACTAGCCACCTTACCACCTATGCGGCCATTGAGATCTCCGAGCACATAAAGGGGCTTGGGCCCCGCTGAGTATATTGCAATGATACCTGCCAGAACCTCCTGTGGGTCAACCCCCAACCAGTCACCAAAATACGAGCCAGCGGGGAGAAGGTATGCCCCAACCACGAAAGCATCCAGCGTCTCAAGGACCACCACATCGGGAGCACTATGCTCAGAGCGGACAGTGATACCCAGGCCTGTCCGAAAGAGAGCTGCTGCCCCTCCCCAAGCACGCTTGAGGTCTGAGCGGTCTGGGCGAGGCAGTGACACAATATTGTAACCATGTGGCAGTGGCAAAGTATCTTCTTCCCCAGGCCTCAGCCAAGTCTCCAACAGAAGGACAACATCAAAAGTAGTGACATAGGTCAAGAAAGCTGGGTCCCGAATCTTCAAGGTCAGTCGGCCATGAATGTTCCATGCAATCAGATGAAGACTTAATTACGAGACCATTGTTAACAAACACACATATATTTAGAGTAGTAGGGCCCGCTTACACTTGCGGATTTTCGGAGACAGTCATAGTAGTAGTACGATCAACACCAGGCGAGGTACTAATTATAGAATATTAAAATATGAAGTAGAACGTTTCCATAGGCAGCCTCCCCATCCAAGAGCATTCATATTTGAGACCGCCATAGTACCCATGGTACCAAAAGGCCCATAGCCCGGCGCAATAATGCTCGGAGATGTGGAGGCACTGCCATTCCTTGGGTGGATGAACTCGAAGCCCACAACATGCTGATGAGCTGGTTTTTGGGTAAACAGGACACGGCAACCCCGAACAAGCTCCGGACACTGGTCCCTGATGATACAGGCAAACTGGGACGCCGCCTCTACTGTTTTGAACCTAATGACCAGGTGGGGGGGCATCTCTTCGTCCTTGAAGCGGTAGGCCGCATGCGCTGCACCCAGCGCAGTATTTGTTGCCGCTAGTATCTTCTTGGCCGATGTCGCATTCGAATCTGTTACACGGACACCTTCCAACAAAACATCCGTCGATGGGGCCTCAAGATGGACACGTTTTGCAGGCGAGTGGGTTGCGTCTGTGAGAGCATGCTTGGTGCCCGCGGTATAGGTGGAGGGGTACGGTGCCAGCGCAGAGCCATAGATGGGAGCAGGAGTGCCAGATGACAATGAGGGGAGAGGCTGAACGGTGGCAGCCTGAGAGATGCGTCCTCAAAGCTCTGCAACCTCCCTCTCAAGGGCAGGGACCCGGTCACGCAACTCAACTATCTCATGACGAAGTTGCGTAGTAGAAGCTGTTGCCTCTCGGCCCGCATCGAGGATGGAGCGAATCGCCGTGTGCATATCACGGAAGTCAGCAAAACCAGCAAGAGTCGTAGGCATGGGGCTAGGCGACGGATCAGAGGCCACACAACCTGCAGGTGGGCAAGGGTTCGTAACATGAGCATCCAGCGCATCGTGTATGGAGTTAGAGACAGCAGCCAGATCCTGAAAATTATCAAGGACCATACTTCGATCAACGTCTGCCTCCAGGGCCAGGTGGTGAACGAACACAGCCAGGCGACTAATGTTGGCATTCGTCCGAGTTCGAGCCTGTGTCGCAGACTCACTTGAGGGGGGTACAGCAAGTTGGAGATGCTCGAAAGCAGCCCTCTCATCTGGCTCGACCGATACTGCTGAACTTGGTCCTGCCTCAGGCAGACCCTCTGCTGGCTCCTTACCCTTAGCAGAGGCAGCCAACGAGAGGATGGAACGACTGGTCTGGCGCTGGAGGCTGCGGGTGTTTGTCGCCGGCGCTAGAGTCCTCGAGGAAGGGACAGGTGTAGACAACGGCTGCACAGCACTCGCTGCATCAGACAAGGAAACAGGACCATCCTGGCTGTCACCGTCCGGAGCAGGCACATGGTGAGCCGAGTGTGTACCAGTAGCCAAGCCTACAATTAAGAATTGTTATGGCAGGGGCAAACAACATTCAATCTGAACCATACCAGTTGGCAAATGGGTACTAGAGGCCAGCGGCGCTAACAAGGCCAAGGACGTAACATTCGCTGAAGGGGTCGCATCAGACAGTGGGTTGGTTGCAGACATGACAGAAGAGGCAGATAAGAGGCAGGTAAGAGGCAGGTAAGCAGTCAGTAAGATGCGACGCGAGTGGAATGCGGGTAGACAGATGTGGGAGGACAGACGATCCCGCTGCTCTTATAGGCCATGCCAACACCCCGAAAGAATTTTCACTCAGCAACCAGTCACACTCCACAGCCCAAGGATGAATAAGGATGAACAAGGGAGCGAGGAAAAAACTTCATCCCAAGAGCCAAAGCTAGGTCGTCGAGCAGCACCCGACCCACCCGACAGACAAAACGCACCATTAGCGCACCATTACCCTAGCAACAGCCTGACGCCTCTGGCACAACCAAGAGCCACCACTGTCCTGCACCGACGGGCAAGGACAATGGCGGGAGAAAGATGGGGAACGGGACAACATGGTGGCGTGAATAGAGTCTCACTTCTGAGATAACTGCGCCGCCATGTGATACAAGCCGGCAACAAGAGCCGACGCCGCCGCAGGCCAACACATACATAGGTCCAGGCACTGATGCAAGGAAAAAGCAGAGAGGAGGACAATCGAAGTTCCCAAATAGGTATTAGAAGCTTGCAAAAAAGCTGGCTGACTACAGTCGTGGCCGCCAACCACACAGTCTCATGACACGATACCAGAAGTAGAAAAGTAAACCGCAGAAAAAACTGGTTGACCAGAGCCGTGGCCGTCGACCAAACATTTTTCGGGACATTGAGAAGCAAACCACAGAAAAACTGGTTGACTACAGCCGCGGCCGTCAACCACACATTTTTCGGGACATTGGAAAGTAAACCGCAGAAAAACTGGTCAACTACAGCCGTGGCCGTCAACCATACATTTTTCGGGACATCAAGGAAAAGTAAACCACAGAAAAACTGGTTGACCACAGCCGTGGCCGCCAACCATACATTTTTCGGGACAAAGAGGGGGAGAAGAAGCGGGAGAGAAGCGTCACACTCTGGACACCAAGAAACTGGACGAAGTATATTTGCAGGCACAATCACCACCACTCAGCACACAGAACCCCAATCAACCAGGCGCAGATAGTACAGGTCAGTCCCGAGAGACTTAGCCGCGGCCCCATTGCTGGGGTTTCACTTTGCCATGGTCGAAGGAGACATGGTGTGAGGCATGACCCAGGCCCGCATCCCATCCCCCGTCCTTCGCTGAAGCCAAGAGGAGACACCTACGCTCCTCACCGGGCACCATACCCAGCGCCTCTGCCATGTTGGCACATTAATGAGACCAGAGACACGGTCCTGAAGAAGTCCGTAGCACAACAAACAAGCAAGGAAGGACAGAGTTGTCGTCGACTACAAGAGCTCAAGAAGACAAGCAACAACAAGCTCGTCGACAAAACTTTGGCACCCGAGGGAGACAATGGTGTTTTTCGACGTGTCCGGAAGAGCAGCGAGCGCCACCTGTACCCACCAATGAGCCAGACACAGATGGTGCAGATCCGCCTTGAAAGACATAGCCGCGGCCCCATTTCTGGGGATTCACTTTGTCATGGTCAAGAGGCAGGAAACCAAGAGCATTGCTGGTGCTCAATTCACTACAGACAGCCAAGCGCCGCTCATATCCAATATTCCCAATGTGCCAGTGACACGCGTGAAAGATGCCAGTTGTCCAAGGAGAGTGTAGTGTCAGAGTGTCGTTGGGTAGACAGTGGCAGAGAAGCCCTTGAACAGTCGCCATGATTTCGAACAGAATCCAAGACTCGTTAACATATGTCTAATAGCAGAAGCAGCTGCAGAGCGAGGACCGCGATGGCGAGCTCAACGAGGAAAATTTTAGGCGCCCAAAAGATGATGGTGGACCGGTTACATGGCAGAGCTGTATAGTGCACTTATTCTAACAAAACATCTGATCCTGAGTAGGGTTCACTACTTCAGGTCACGACTCTGAGCAGGGTTCACTGCTTCAGGTCTTCCGTCCCCCAGAAGAGGGTTTTTCCCAACTTCTGAGTGGCCGGTCACATGGGGGCATTAAAGTTGCACTTAAGGGATTCGAACCCCCGCCCTTTAGACGTTCCGCTAAATCCGTTTCTCAGGATCAGATGTTTTGTTAGAATAAGTGCACTATACAGCTCTGCCATGTAAACCGGTTACATGGCAGAGCTGTATAGTGCACTTATTCTAACCCTACTCAGGATCAGATGTTTTGAACCGGTTACATGGCAGAGCTGTATAGTGCACTTATTCTAACAAAACATTTTTTTTTTTTTTTTTTTTTTTTTTTTGGTAGGTTTAGGACAAGTGTATTCTGGCACGAAGAGAGAACCGATAGGTAAATAGAATAGAATACAGTGTCCTTGTAACTCACCTGGCACGAAGAGAGAACCAATAGGGGCTCTTCTTCGGGTCAGGATGATTAATAAAGTAATAATGTCCGATTAGGAAAGTAAAAGGATGCTTTGGCCTAAGGCGTCTGATCAACCTCTAACACCCCCCCCTTGAGTAGCGTCTAGGCTAAGCAATTTAACCCATTGGTTGTGCATTGTCCTGTGGAGGGGTTTCGTGAAAATGTCGGCAACGTTTTCCTTGTTCGATACATAGATGATTCGTTGATGACTACTCGCGTTTTATTATTGTTTTCTTTCTAAAATCGAAATCCGATGCACTAAGATGTTTTATCCAATTCTGCACTGCGGCAGAAAAACAACTAGGCTACCAAATCATCTTTCTACGCGTCGACAACACCGGTGAACTCACCGAAGGTGCTTTTCGAGAATACTGCGCAAAAGAAGGTATAACCTACGAAAAAAACCGTCCCCAATGCCTCTCAGCAAAACGGAGTCGCCGAAAGAGTTAACCAGATTCTGGAGAGAATGTCCCGAGCATTGTTAGTAGACTGTGGTCTTTCAGCATGGTTCTGGCCGCTGAGCACGCAAACCGGCGCACATATCAAAAACAGAGTTCCACATGCTTCCCTATCCGACAAACTTACTCCGTTCTATGGCTGGTTTCGAAAGAAACCAGACCTCTCTCACCTCCGCCCTTTCGGCGCTCTCGTTACCTCCCGAAAAACAACCTCAGATTATTTAAACAAAACTGTTCCGCGAGGTGAACGAGGGAGATTCGTTGGATACTCGCCAGATTCAAAAGGGTACCTAATTTGGTTTCCCGAATCTAGAACTATCAGAGCTTGTCGAGACGTCGAATTCCATGGATTCCCGTCACAACTGCCGTCCCCTCCACTATCAGAGATCCTCTGGGACAATCTCCATTTACAATCTATACCTTCCTTCAACGATGATATTCGTTTGCTGGAAGAACGAGAAACCCTACTTGAAGGTCATGATGAGTACGTACATCGTCTCGCTACCTTCCTTTAACAAAACCCTAAAATTTTCCTTCCTGTTAGTTCTCTCTCCGAAGAAATAGCACCTTCAGAGACCGACTTCCGTGAAGATGAGCAAGGGTACGTTACTTCGTCCCTTCCTAAAACCCTATCTCATTTTACTCTGCAGCCCTTCTTCTGAGACTATTGAAAGTCTTACAGATCGAGAACGCATTGAGCTTAAAGAGTACGCTTTGACGCACTCTCTAAAACCCTAACTAACCCTACTCTGCAGACGTTCTTCTCAGACTGAAAGTTCTAGAGAAGAGCAATGCATCGAGGAAAAAGACGCTGATGGTGACTACCATATGCTTGACACGGACAACCCTCGTCCGAAACGCTCTGAGCGAGCGAGGCAATTACCCGCCCGCTACCGCGCAAACTTCATCACCACTCGTCCGGAAAAGGGGGGGCAAAATACAGTTCTCCTGAATTTACTTAACTCTCCAGACAACCGAGAAATTGAAGTAGAGTGTAATACAAGCGACCTCCAACCACTAGCTCAAGCCTTTGTCGATGTAGAAACCTTTGCAGGCGCAGCCCTCCATGACCCCATCGATGATTCGTCTGAAAAAGACCCCCTTTCCATCCAACACGCCAAATCGTCAATCTACTGGTCGTACTGGCTTGCTGCCATATACGAAGAACTTGAATCATTGAAGGCGAAAGGAGTCTACGAGGAAGTTGATGATGTGCCTCCGAACCGCAAACCGGTTGGGTGTAAATGGGTGCTCCGCATAAAGAGGGACCGTGATGGATTGATCTCCAGATTCAAAGCTCGACTCGTAGCAAAGGGCTTCACCCAGATTCCAGGTCAGGACTATAATTACACCTTTGCGCCTGTAGCCAGATGGGAATCTATACAGACTGTCCTCACAATTGTAGCGGAACATGATATGGAGCTTCGCCAAATCGACGTCAAAACCGCATACCTCAATGGTCCACTCGACGAAGAAATTTACATGAAGAAGCCGACAAATACTGGTTCTGGTTTCTGGCGGTTGCGAAAAGGACTATATGGCCTGAAGCAATCGGGAAGGCAATGGTATCTTGAGCTCAACGCCAAGCTTGAATCCATCGGGTTCAAAAGGACAGAGTCGGACTGGAGTGTCTATGTTCGTTACGAAGGTGACAATAGATCCATGATTACAACCAGTGTCGACGACATGCTTATCGGTTCCAAACCTGCATCCGAATCTGACAAAGTCATACAACAGCTCAGCTCCCTCTTTGACATCACCGACAACGGTGAACCCACTTTCCACCTTGGTTGCGGAATCACCCGTGACAGAAGCAACAGAACCATTAGACTAGACCAGCTCGCATATACGGAATCCATCCTTCGCGAGTTTGGGTTCGAGAACTCTAAACCAGTCTCGACTCCCATGGACCCTGGTGTTCGTCTCTTTCCTTCAACCGAAGAACTCACGCCAGATAACAGAGCGAAAGTCAGGGCTTTCCCCTATACCGCGGTCGTTGGTAAAGCCATGTATCTCTGTACTTGTTCCAGGCCCGATATCGCATATACAGTACGAGAGTTGGCAAGGTTTATGTCCAACTATGGGCCTGTCCACATTGTTGCAGCAAAACACCTGCTTCGCTACCTCAAAGGAACTATCTTCTACTCTCTGTGGCTTGGAAGAAACAAACTACGTTACCCTCTATTCCGTGCCCTATCCGACTCTGACTGGGGAATGGGCGACGACAGAAAATCAGTCTCTGGGTTCATCATGTTTATTCTCCAATCCACATGGACAGCGATATTCCAACACGTGGCGCAGCCACAGGAAGGTTTATAATCAGGTCTTTCGTCAATCCGACAGCAGCCGCTTCTATCCGGCCCAATATGCGAAAACCACTGATTTTTTGCGAAGCTTGGTAGGTGCGCCGGAGCAGATTATGCGACATACCATGGCGTACGCTTCACCGACCTATTCAACAAAGTTATTGCTGAATAATGTTTGACTAGTTTCTCTCAAAGCCTTATGTATGCTTCCTTATACGGGCTTGATATTGACTACGATGATCCTCTTGCGCGGAGGGCCGCAGAAAATATCGAGATTTTTGGACAAATATTTTTGAATGGTTTTCCTACTCTCGAACGATTTCCATGGTTGCGCTTTATGCCTTCTTTCTTCCCTGGCTGTGAATTTAAAAAGACAGCGAGAGAGTTTCAAGAAAATTTCAATGAGCTAGACACCATTCCGTTTGATAGGGCCGTGAATAACTTGGTGAGATTGCTTTTCAGTGTGGTGCCAACGCTTCCTCATCTTATCAGAAAACGGGCACTGGCATTTCCCTTATGGCTGAACTAGCACTAGAAAACGAGGGTAAGCCAGCGGAGATTGAGATAATCAAAGGGATGGGTACCACCAGCTTTATAGGTAAGGTTTACATCACATCATGACGCTACATACTGCAATATGTACTGATGTTTCTGCGCGCAGCGGCCTCGGATACGGTATGATTTCTACTTGGGGTCGCACTTGAAACTTACTAGTCAATATCTGTTGTTGTGGTATAGACAATGTCTGCCATTAGCACCGTTCTTCTAATCCTGACTTTACATTCCGACGTTCAGGCTAAAGGACAAGCCGAAATTGATGGTGTTGTTGGGAGAGATCGACTCCCTACCTTTGAAGACCGAAAGTCGCTTCCGTATGTCCAATCTATCTATCGCGAAATAATGCGCTTGCACCCAGCCGTTCCCGTTGGTATGAGATTTTCTTTCAAGGCATCTAGCCTCTGAGGATTTGGTAGGGGTTATCCACGTTTCAACTGAAGACGATTTCTATAATGGTTACCATATACCTAAAGGTTTGATTCTCTGATGCTACCGTTTGATGTCAATCTGAACACGCCTGTTTCAGGATGCGCTGTTGCTCCCAATATCTGGTGGATCGTAATCCCTCTTTCCACGAAACTCGTGAGCTGAAACATCCTAGGGCCATGAATCGAGACCCCAACGTGTACTCCGAGCCTGACAAATTCATCCCCGAACGTTTCTTTAACTCTGCCTCTGGGCCGTTCACCAGCATCAACGAAATTTATGCCTATGGATTTGGACGAAGGTTCGTTGGCCTTGTCCTTCAATTATTTCAGTTACAGCTTATGCTGTCCAGGGTCTGTGTGGGTCGTTATATGGCCGATAACACTGTGTGGCTCACCATCGTTTATGTCTTGGCCACACTTAATCTACGCAAGGCCAAGGACGGTGAAGGTAAAGAAATTGACATCCCGGGAGAGTTTACTCAAACCTTCTTCCGGTACGTGTTTCTTTCTTCGTTTGAAGAGCTAAATGAATTCACGAACTTCCCGTTTCAGTCACCCCAAGCCATACCAATCCTCCATTACGCCTCGCGACTCACGGGCACGAGAATTGATGTTTGCGAGCCCGAACTAAAATATTAGTTCTCAACCAAGTTAACCTCATCGTCGTCGTCTTTAAGTCCCACAGGCTACCAGCTCCATCACGTTCAAGTTCGGGAGTTGATTTTCGCGGCGATGGAAGCGAATTAGTGTTCCGATTTTTGTACTTGTAAAATGAAATTTGATTGAAGTAGCTTGACCAATAGCCTCCAACAGGCCTTCCCTCAATGGAACCTACTGGCAGTTACCCTTTTCAGCAATGTACAAGGAGTCACTGGAGATAAAATCGATCAAGATTCATCGACTAAGTCTAAACTAGTAATTCTAACAAAATAAATAACAAAGGACCAAAAAAACCGTATCACCATATTTAAGAGTTGTAAGTATAAGTGTAGGTGAGGAAAGCATGGAAAAATGAGGTATCAGAGTAAGTATACAGTGGGATTTACAGTTTTTTTTTGATTGATTTCTCCAACTTTCTCGTTTCATAGTCCATTCGTATATTGATGTGGTTCCTCACTATCTAATTCTTTCTTGATTGCTATACCCCGCCGATTACCGATTGCAAACTCCCGATGTTCATTCATCTCCATCTTCATCGTGCGGCTGAGCAGAGTGTGGCACTGTATCGACCATTCCCAAAATTCCTTCGATAGCGCCGATCACCTCTGCTGGGCTGGTGACGTGCCAGCTGGCCAAGGTGCGCTTGGAACTGTGCCCGACAGCGACAGAGTAGACAGCATCAGGAGAAAGGTGGATGGAAACTGGCGGGAATTTTGAAAAGTTGTCATCAGACCCTTCATCGTCGTCTTCGTCGACCAATGTCACACTAAGAGGAGCTTCCATAACGAATTCGGCTTTTCCTTCGCTTTCGCCATTCAACGAGGCACGAGAAACGCCATCCGCAGATAAGTCTGGAGACGAGTCTCCATTAAGTGTGGGCGATGGATGTTCGGTAAACTGCCTTAGGGCACGAACATGTCTTCGTCAGTCTAAAGTATGATACAGTTAATGAGAGGTGATGCAGCAACAACGCAAGCTTACCTTGTCATCTCCAACACAAAAGATAAACTCTACTTGAGGTTCTTGTACACAAGCCTCTTCACGATCTCTCCTTGTTTACAGCAATGGGGCGAACTTCGAGGTTTTTCTTTCCGACAAGAACTATAACACGTCAGGATTAGTGAAGTGTCATTTAAGACAAATGGTGAGATACTCACCCTCAATCGGCCTCTTGTGAGCTAAATTATTCTCCAGTAAATCCTGACACTGGCGGCACTGAAACTGTCCCCACTCCGGATCTGCTGAGCGATAATGCCATGTGATGGATGACTTCTTGACTTCGATGTGCGAGCCGGTGGTACGTTCGGTGTAGTATCGGAAGACTTCGTACACTTCAGACATCCAAGACATGTCGAGTTTCGCGGTAAAGTTGCGCCACGGAGATGGTTCACGCCAAGTTTTCGGGTTCCTTCACGAAACCACCATGCTCAGCACTGAACCCAAGTCCAGGTGCACCGTCGGCGGTACCAACAGAGCCAAGGTATTCATCAAGGAAATCGGCATCGCGACCTGCATTTTTGATTAGCTTGAGGGCAAATGCAGACAAGAAGGTACTAACCTGAGATGATGTAAACTAGTTCCTTTCATCCTTACACAGCTTATCCAATGCCTTCAGCGTCTGCTCGCTCGGTACGGCAGCAGAAGGCACCTTGACGATAGGCGCAAGAGTACCATCATAGTCGAAGAAGAAAAGTCTCGTTGGCTTGATCCGAGGAGCTGAAGGCTGTTTGTATATTGATGTCGAAGCCGCCTCGTACCATTTCCGCATCCGGTTAAAATCGAGAATAAGGCGTTCCTTTTCTCGACCCAGAACCGTTAATCCCATTCAAGCCAGCCGCTCCATGAGCACTTGCGGTCATTTGTTGCAAGAGCATCTTCACTAGTACGGAGGCCCACATATGTGAAGTTCGGGTTGTGACAACGTCGTAGAGGTATTTGTGTCTCACAATCTTCTCCTGCTCCGGCATCAATAGCGCGCGATGCATCGCAGATGCGACGGTGTGCAGATCCCAAGGGTTAACCCAAAGGGCGCCTTGAGATCCTGGAGAAGTTTCTTCATTCTCGTTGGAGATGTAAGAATCATTGGTTCCTACGTAGACATAAGTAAGATTAACGATGAGAAGAGAAGATAACGAACCGTTGACAGTGGAAGCAGAGACAAAGGCAATTGGATCGCCCTTGCCACCAAGTTTGGCGTGGGTATGGCTGAAGAGGAGGTCGAATCCAACCGAGTTTGCGTTTCGGTGTGTCTATGTTCGTATAGCCATTCCCAAAACTTGTTATTTAAGCCAGATGAGCCATTGAGTCCGCCAGGGGAGGTTGGTTCTTCCTCGCCGCCTTCGTCTGTGTCCCTGGTCCCTTAGTCCCAATATACCATGACACCATTAGTTCAGACAGAACTGAAGGAGAGCGTTTAGTCCGTTCCTGAGCAATTACAAACTGTACGCAGTGTCAGAGAGCACCTCGATAGATTGAAATGTCAAATATCACCTCCATACTAGTCGTGTTCATCCCTTCTCAACGGCGTAATTACAGCAAGGTCCGCCACACTCAACAGAGCGTAGAATTCGTCCTTTTTCAGTGTCTGATGATAATGATGACAGGGAATAAAGTCGAGGGAGCCGTATGTCCCATTGATGTGTGCAACCATCTCAGAAACTTGACGTTCGAGTTTGGGAGAGTCAGACAGCGATGGCGATGTGACCTATCATGAATATATAAGTTCAGCTGAAGTCGACATAAGAACGACCCTCACCTGAATCATGACAACCCTACCACCCACTCGGGAAACATCCCCAACATCTTTCAAAC